>JARWCS010373046.1:0-10185 GCA_034783895.1 Geukensia demissa
GGAAGCGCGGAGGTTATACCAGATACTAACGATCTTAACGTTAAATGACAGTTTATGTACTCATAATTCATCTGAATGAAAGTTATACTTGTATCATTTGAAGAGAGTGTAAAAAAAGATCCCAAAGTGAAACTTAAAATCGTCTTTTGTGTTGTTGATTTTTCGCACTTTTTTGATTTGGTCAATATGTACCCTAAATGTCCTTTGTCAATTCGGATGACTGATTTAATAAAGGTCGTTCATTCATATTTAATAAAGAAATAAAGGTTTACCAGCAAATTAAATGTCTAAACCATTTTTGTCTGTCCAAAAAAAACAATTATTATCAAAACCAAGGTGATGCTTACCTTTTGGCGGACTGTATTATATTCTCCTTCTGCTTACAGACGGTTTCTACACTCGAGATAGTTAAATTTTTAAAATTTAAAGCTATAGCCTGGACGAGAGCTATGCAATTTGAAAATTTTAACTTTCGAGAGTGGAGAAATATTCAGTAACCGACTGTAGCAGAAGAAGAATCTGTTTCCGCAATGAATAAAACCACTAAAAAGTTGGGTTTTTTTTTAAGTTCCCCTTGGGGACCCCATTCTTTGGTACACTGCTTGCCCATGGTACTTGAAAAATACAAAATTTCGTGCAAACACTTCTTACATGGCCATTGTCTTGTCTATTTAGTGCCTAACGCTGTAATTTCAAGGGATTAGAACTTTAATCTCGAACTTCCTATGTTTTAGTTCTAACCTGCGAGGTTACTCTTTTGAAATGTACATATAGCATACAAAATTTCAACCATATTTATACAACATTGGCAATCTTGTGTTCTTAAACCACGGGTCGATGACACTGCTGGTTGGCCACAGGTACCCGATGGTATTCACCAGCCGAGTTGTCAGACTTGTCTGAAATTTAATTTATCAAACAATACTTTACAAAAATTAGCTGCATGAAATCACTGAAAATACGGAAAGGTTTCGAAACGTAATGCACTTAGTAGTTGTCACTACCGTCCGATTGAGCTTCTAATTTTAAATTTGTTCGTTTGTATTTGAGTACTTCTTTTTTCGGACTTCCTAAGTTTGGTTCTAATGCTACTGGTGAGAGGTTACTCTTTAAAATGGACATATAGCATACCAAATTTCACCATATTTATTGTAATTATAATGCATTTAAAACAATATGTTGTCAATTTATATAAGATAAGCTGGGGACCTCTGATCCTCTAGCAGTGGTATCGACTTAATGGTTTCTAAATACATGTTTACCAATGTTGTATTTCTGTTCTAATTTTGAAATCCTGAATGCTTATTTCAAGGAGTAACCTCACATCAGCAGCATTACACCCAAAAATAGAATATTCGATTTTAAAACACAGTAGAAAATGTACTCATATTCAAACAATAGGAATAAGCTAAATTGAGCGGAAGGAGGATCGACTATTTGTAACCTTTTGTAAACACCACAAAATGTAAAAATAAGATGCTTCATGTCAGAAAGTTTTGATAACCAGGCTTGTGAATACCCTTTAAATTATGGTCCACAATTTGTGGCATCTTTCAAATGGTTCAAAAGTCACGTTTACTAAAGTTATATATCTATATCTAATTTGTTTAAATTCTGTAGCACGGCTTCGAAACGCACTGCACCTAGTAGTTGTCCCTACCACTGGATTGCCTCCTATTTCATCTTTTTCCTCTTTACTTTTGGATCTCGGACTTTCTTTGTTTCCGAATTAATGCTACTGATGACAGGTTACTTCTTAAAATGTACATAGTTTATTTAACATTCGTTAATTTGTATTTTGCTATTATAATTATTACACGGACCGACCAGCCGTAACTATTTCTTGAAATTGCAAACTACTGGAGCTCATTTCAAAAATTGATGTGAAAACAACAATTTAATTATTTTTCCTTTTTTTATTTTTGTAGGAGCGAGCGAACAAATCTTTATTTTCATATCTAGAAATAACAGTGAAAATTTTTAAAAGGTGAGGTAAAAATGGAGCGAGTAAAGTTTTTATGAAATTATGAACCGGTAATATTAGAAACGAGCGAATCCGAAGAACTATTAAATAATTTGGAGTGGCCCAAGTGTTTTGTGGATGGGACGTATTGACCTGAACAATCAGAACCCGAGTGATTTGTAAAATTGAATACTAAAACGACCGGATAGTTTTATAGGTGAAGGTTTATAGAGTTTGTATTGTAGGAGATATTGATAAATCATGACAGCTATTTTTAGATTGAATGTGTTTGAACG
This sequence comes from Geukensia demissa, assembly GCA_034783895.1. Classification (NCBI taxonomy): domain Eukaryota; kingdom Metazoa; phylum Mollusca; class Bivalvia; order Mytilida; family Mytilidae; genus Geukensia; species Geukensia demissa. Next base: position 2,260 of record JARWCS010373046.1, read on the forward strand.
ATAATGGTGTGACTCCAATTACTGTCAATTTTGATCAAGTGTGAAATAAAATATTATGACAATGATTAAGGTAAAAATATTTCAAAGTATTTTCATTGTAACAATCATAGGTAAAAATGTGAAAATCCTATCAACTGATGTTTCGGAGAATCAAAGCATAATTACTATAAGTACAAACAAAATACATCAGAACCTGGGATTTCACCTGCTCTCGCTGTGAATATAATAAAGATTCATATGGTAAACCTAATAAAACTTAAAAAATACCTCCACAAACTGTCAAAATATGGGAGTGTAAAATGTATACTCTATACTTTTTTCTTTGTGTATATAATTGCTGTCGATTGTCAGCTCAGAGGTAAAACGTCTAGAAAAAATTATGTCCGCAAATTAAACAACTGTATTTCAAACCACTGGGTCGATGCCTTGTTTGGCATGAATTTTACCACTTGATATTTTACAGAATTTTCCAAGAATGATTTAAACTCTAAACCTCTGAAACAGCAGAGAAGGTTTTATTCCTTGTATTGAACATGGTAGATGCTAGTTTTGGTTGGCTATTTCGGTTTCTTCATTTTACAATGTTGGCTCTCGGCTTTCTTACATGTAAGTTTTTGGTTCTTATGCTACTGGTGAGAGGTTACTCCTTCAAATGTACACATAACATATCAAATTTACCATATTCATTGAACATTGGTAAACATGTACATGTGATAAGTGCCTGTCTCGAGTCAGGAGTCGAGGTCATGAGTTGATCTTTGCTTGATTTTATGTATACAAGTTTCTTTTGGGCGATCTAGAGCTCGTTACAAGAAATGGGGTTCCACCTTTGTTGCAGGCTTCGCGAAGACCTCTATATTCAACAATTTCCTCTCTTACTTTAATAGAGTATGATCTTCTTGACATTCATTACATATCTTCCCTATTGTATATCGAATAGTCATACATATGTATACTTCATTATGAAGACAATGACAGCAAAGAAATCGTAGTGTCAACAAAGAGTGGATAGTTCTTACAACAGGTAATATCGCACGCAAAACAAAGTTTTAATCCGGATGTCTCCTTCATTTTACATGTTATTGTTTACAGATTCGGTGTGTTAGTCTTTATCTATGTTAAAGGGTTCGCATCGTCCATTGAAAACTCGTAGCCATCTTAACCACTGATATAAGGAAACCAACTACATGTCTTTAAAATTGAATTTTGGTTGTAAAAATGCTTTTTCTCCTAATAATTTGCTTTATACATAGAATAAAACAAAGTAAAATAACAAAAATTTAATAACAAAGAAATTCTCTCGTTTTGTTGTCAGGCGAACATGGCAGCTGAAAAATAAGAAGATTTGTATCAGAGCATTTTTAATAACAACTGTATATATCAGGCTCTAATCAAAATACATGCGGGTAACATTAGTGTTGGTCCCAATGTAGCTGATGGCTGCTTAGCAAATAAAATGAGGATCAATTTGCAAAACACTCCAACAAGTTACCCTAGCATTATCGTAGTCTGAAAAGGTGGTTCACCTTTTCTTACCCTTCATGAGCACCTAATCCACTCCTCTTTTGTAAAAGAGTTCGTTAATTCCAAGCCTTTGTTTCTTTTATTTTTGGTTTATCTTTTAGTTTGTTTCAAATTTGTCTTGTCTATTTGAACTATGCACTTTTGATCTTTCACACGAGTATTCTACATTGGACTTTTGTCGAGATATGAAAATCCGTTCGATTCAATATGTGCATAGCTTTTATTTATCACAAAGAGAAAAGATAGTATAAACATTTATTTTTGAATGTTGTTTTACATGTAACAGTTGGGATATTATTGGTAAAATACTGGGAAATTTCATTACATTTGAATTTGGTTTGTTTCAAATTTGTTTTGTCTCTTTGGAATAAGCAATTTCGACCTCTCGCACGGGTGTTCTACACTGAATTTGATATTCTTAATTTTGCCATTATACTCACATATCAGAAGTAGTGGGTTTGACATTAAAGTTTGCATATTTGCATAGCTTCCACGTTCTTGCACATGTTCAAATCCTTCGTCTAAAAATCCTTTTGATGTTAATCCACCTGAATTAATAAAGACTCAGTGGGGTAAAAAGACAATATGAAGCTTGATAAGCTTGACAACAAAGAAAAAGAATAGTGGAAAAATTCAAGATCTGACAATCGTGTCTTTCTGGCATATATTCCATATTGTTTGTTTTAAATATATATTGGAGGGAACTGTTTTCTTTGTTGCATTTATTCACACTTTAAACAAATCCTTATATTCATAATATTATTAATTTTATTTGATTTTATTGATTCAGACTTTTTAAGCCCCGACAAATATTCCCTCGGATGACCATGATTAATTTTCACAATCATATTATGCTTGCTTTCTTACCTCCATAACTAGGTGAGGACCCTAGACCTCTAAAATCAAAACTGTTTAGTCCAGTATTGAATCTGTTTAGTCCACTACTGAATCTGTTTTGTTGTCTGTTCTGTACGTTTTGCTGTGGTGTCGTTTGTTGTCTACTGGGTTGTCGTCTTTGTGGACTGAATAGCTGCTGAAAACTGTTATAACCAAATGAAGGGGATTCACGAATATATTCAAAACCTTCATCCATAAATTTCTGTTGTGATCTGAAGTCTAAATACCAAAAAGGTTAAGTAAATGAATATCTACGCTAAACATGTAATGGTTTAAGTTACATATGCAAGAACAATGCAACTATAACCCTTTCAAAATAACTTCACTTTTGTGGTGTATATATATATTTATGAAATTACAAATCGAATCAATATCAAGAAAAAAAAAGGAATTACATGTATGTGTCCTTTTTAAAAAAAACTCGTGTAGGCACTACAATTTTATTGTATACAAAGCGCTTTACTCAAAAACCTTTATCAGACACGCTCATAGCCAAACATTCGGGAATCAACAAGCATTTTACATCTGAAGCATAAAAATCAAAAAGTAAACTTAACGGATTTCACCGTTGTAGGAACACTGAATGAGTATACGTGGCAAGTACATTTTCAATTTTAGTTTTAGAAACTTGTTCATACAATGAAAACTTCAACTCTCTTACCTTGATAGTAAGGCATAAACTGTGTGGCAACTTCTAAAGCAGACAAAGCTACTACTAGGCAAACAAACAGGTAACACATGGTTGTATATCCTAATGCAGTGCTGAAAGTAAGAGACATTAGAACAAATATCAATGATATTTGATGTTGTTTATAAGTTATGTACTGCTGAGTTTATCAATATGCATACAAAGGGATCAGCTGTAAATGTTGCAATAGCTAACCCAAGGAAGTGTATTTCGAAGCAGTGTGACGAAAGAGAGATATAACGTTTTATCCACAGTGTCCTGCAATACCATATATTTTAACCCGCGGAACATGCATCCTACATTACGTTGGACAATCGACTATACCACCTTTAATATAAGATTAAACAAGCATCGTTCATTCAACAAAATTGGATAAAACAGTAGAGTTACTCTCCACCTTAAATCTACGAGCACCTTTACAAAGATATGAAAGAATGGTGTAACAAAAGGGAACAATTCGACAGACACGGCAATCTCGGGGAAATGAATAAGACAGATCATGAGACATAGAGTACATAAAAAATTAAAACAATTAAACAACTCTGAACAATGCGGACCCCACCTAAAAAACGGGGGTGAATTCAGGTAGTCCGGAAGGGTAAGCTTTAAAGACACCAGCTGCATTGCCCATTTTTCCACCCAGCATTTATTATTTAACGGTAAAGAGAAAGGTTTCATGGGATTACAACGTCCAAACTGAAACTGAAAATTGTAAACATGAAGATAAACTGTATTTTTAAGATATAAGTAATGACTTTGTAAAAAGAACAAATAAATAAAATTAAAGTAAACAAAGCCCCTGGCAAAGATGGTATATCAGTAAAGGTTTTAAAATTAACTAAGCTAGAAATTGAAGAACCAATTACTGTAATGATAACTAAATCTTTTAAAGAGGCCTCTTTTTCAAGTAAACTAAAGGAGGCTCAGGTAGTTCCCCTCCATAAAAAGAATAGCCAACTGGAGGTGGGAAATTATAGACCTGTCAGTATATTACCAGCAGTGTCAAAGTTTTTCGAGAGGACCATTTACCAGCAACTCAAAGACTTCTTTGAAAACTTGTCCATGCTTCTCTGTCTGCTTTCAGACCCGGATATGACTGTTATACAGCACTTTTTAAATTAATTGAAGACTGGAAACAAGCAGTCGTAAAATCTCTATGCTGTTGCTGTGCTGATGGACCTCTCGAAAGCCTTTGACTGTCTGCCATATGATTTTTTGTTGTTAAAATTACAAGCATATGGTTTGTCATCTAATGCTCTTAAACTAGTTTCGAGCTGTTTATCAGATTGAAAACAATGAGTTAAACATGGTGTAAAAAGGTTGGGACAATTTCCCGGAAATTGTTCACTTAGAGGGCCAATTTTCAAATTGTTTGTTACTCGACAAAAAAAAAATAAAATATTCGATAAGTAAGATGACTTGTTTATAATGATTTGTCAAAATTTTGCAATTTTAAATGTTCTAAATGGAAAACAATTGGAAACAGAAAAAATATGACTTTTTAGAAACTGTGCATGTACAAAGATTTAGATTGGTTGTCAAGGTCCTTCATACTAAAAAATCAATTTTCCCAAAAACAACTTGACCGTACTTCGATGTTACCTATATATATACGTTTAAAATTCAGTGTGGTCATGTGGTAAAGCGTGCAGACAGTTGTAATATGAAGATAAATTTTCCGAACGAGTTCAAATCCTGCAGGAGACATTTTTCTTAAATGTTACCATCTTTTTCTTTTTTACTCCAGTGTTTGATTGTATTTTTAACTTGAAATGTCACACATATGCTTTAATTAGAATAGTAATACAAAACATAATATTTTAATTGTGCCCGTGCCAATAAGTTAAGTATACTTTTAACATAGCCATATAGCCATAGCCTATTATCAAGTTAATTTACCTGTCCGGCAAATATAGATTTTCAGGATGACGTAAATCGTATAAAAGAAGAAACTGGTAATTTATAAATAAAAGCGATATTCAGTGAACTGATTTCTTCGGAAGTTGGCCTTAGTCCTTTTAGTAAATGGAAAGACATTTATAAAGGTGTGCCCCAATGGTCGATACTGTTTAACATTTGTTTAAATTATATATTTAATTTTGTAAAAGAAAGTAACTATGTTGATGATAGTACTTTGTCACACTGGGGAAACAACTTCGAAGGATTTGTCAAAACATTAGAAAAAGAAATAAAAATTTTAATAGATTGGTTTGAAGATAGTTAAATGAAGGCTAATCCAAATTTCAGGCTATTCTTTTAGAAAAATAAATACAGTGAAGTACCACAGGTGAGAGCAACAAGCTTTGGTTTAAATTCATTCGGATATGGGGGAGCCACACTGTGGAATGATCCGCCTGAAAATATTCGCAAAGAAACCAGTCTAGAACAATAGTTTGATAATAAGACCGGAATCTCATGCAGGTGTGTCTCCTTCATTTTACCTTTTATTTATTTATAGAATTAATTTTATAATAATGCTTGCTTATATATGCATGAGCTTGATTTAGCTTAACAATCTGATTTTAATGCTTATCATGAACTGATTTGGACTATTAACCTGTGTTTGTCTATATGTCATGTGTATTGTACGTGTCCATTGTTTATCTGTGTATTGCATTGTCACGTGTTATTATTTTATAAGTTGGCATAAAAGCTCTACAGATCTTATGTTATTTGTAATATAATCCGACTATAATTTAAAATGTATGTTCTTGTTCTGTTCTGTTCTGTCCATGCAGAGAAAGTAAACAGCCTGTTTTTGGTTTGCTCCGCAACTTTACATGAAAAGACTCGTTTTATCTGAGAAATTCTAATTGAGGGACAAAAAAACAATGAATCTGCGAAAGAAATTGTGGATGCAAATGTATTAATTTTCTAGGTTACAAATAAAACTTTCCGTGACTTTTTCCGTTCATGTGTATAATCACCCTACTTATATCTCCTTGTATACCTCTCAGTTTGTACGATTTTCCAGATCATATATATCGTCTTAGCTATCTTAATTTCATTCATCTTAAAAAAAACTCTTTTCTCTTTAATCGCCGGGGACGTTTATAACAGACCCTATTTTAAGTGGTTTTGTGGTGGTTGCCTCATGCACAATCATGCTACATCTTTTTTTCTGCAATAACAGAACAACATGTGCTGGATAGTTTTCCCCCACCCTTTCATTTGCAGTAGATCACATGTCTAATCAGTTACATGAATAAAACAAACAATAAAAATCTGCTCAGAACAACTATCAATAAGATGACCACTGACTTGAAAGAAATTGTAAGGGATATAACATATTATGAAAAGCGCGGCCTAGATGTAAATTTGCTCGCTGGTATCGGCAAGATAACAAAGAGGGTCATATATTTTGGTTGATTGGAAAACTGTCGCTCAAGATACCGAATCCAAAGCCAACAATGAACTTTAAGATTGAAATCAGCAGTACGCATGAAAGGCCAGTAAGTATGAATGTTGGTCAAACCTTAGATATAAATTGTATACATCTATGAACAGACAAATGAACCATTTTCACTGAAGAATTTAAAAAATAACGTCTGTAGCCCTAAATAATGAAAGGATTAGAAAAGGGAATTCGATTACAGCGGAGGGGCAGACGAAAATAGTTAGGTAGATAGGAAGGGAAAGCAGCTCCTGTTCCACTAGTGGCACCAAGTTACTTGTAGCATTTTAAATAGTGTTACGGTTGGAATTATTCGTCGCGTGGTGAAATTGGTCTCAAATAAACTTATTATCCGATAATATAAAGCTCAAAGACAGAAAATACAAATATTGAACGTATATACACTGTAGTTAATTCTTTCAAAATTCTTTAATCAAGCATATGATATGATTTTATAACAGAAATTTTTATCTTACAGAGGGGTTTCAAACAAGTGCATAATTAAAAGGATACAAAAGCAATGCAACTTTGAAAGGACAATATTTTGCCGGAAATAAACAATGGAACCACTTTTAAGTCATTTGAAGAATTATCCAGGTTTTTCTCGCCGAAAAACCGACATCCAAATTTGTAACAAGAGTAACTAGAAAGTACGAGATACAGTAAAGTCTTGATGTTAAGTTATGTATGTATTGGTGGAAGGTCGCGATTTTCTTTCAATGCAATTCAGTTAATTTGTTTGCTCCTGATATAAAGTTAAACAATAATTTGCCACAACACACCCTTTATACAAGAATGGTCAGTGCTTAACGTCAGTGGATTGACGTTGGTAGTAATCCTTGTTAAGATACGACGGTTATATGTCTGTATCAATCGATTTATTTTTTTTGTTGGAAAATTAGCATATAGGCTGTTGAACAGGTAAAATGTGGTTAGATTTCACTGCACATTCCCACTGAGCATGGGTATCAAATATTACTGTCAGCACAGCTCACTTTGGAAATTGGCTTTCTACAATTTTGAAGATTTTAAAATGGGATGTAGGTTACATACCTTTTACTGAAAATGTATCTAGGTATGTCGTAATTTTAGTGCAAAATATTTTCTTCTTCCATAAAAGATTTTTTTAACCATCAGTGAAAAAGTGATTTGAATGGGAAGTTTTCTATAGTCAAATTTTGATGCATTTAAAATCAGATTTTCTAAATAATGATTGTAATACTTTAAATATGGTGTTTAACGGATTATAATATTTTTCTAATCATAAAACTAGAAACTGGTGTTCTGCCCGAATATGTGCATACCCCCAAAAATAGACATTTATGCTGCTCACTATCTATACCCCCCATTATCCTTTTAACAGCAAAATAATTCCTATATGTACAGTTTATGGGGGATTTTGCTGAAATGTATTACCAAATAT
>JARWCS010373057.1:0-10185 GCA_034783895.1 Geukensia demissa
ATTATGTTGATGATTTTGAAGAGGACACAGGTAAATAATTAGTATTGTTGTACCCCACTGAATCCTTTTATGTTCCTTAATTGATCTATTTCCAGTTTTGTCATAATTACCTCCCCTGAGTTACAACTACGGCTATTCTAACATTATATATTATTGTATATGGGACATTTTATTAATTATCAAAAAATTTACCTGTAGACCTCATTAAATCATACCAATTAATGACAGGATGTGAAATTACCCTCGGGGGGTTATTTTGTTCATCAGTTGCACAGGTGAAGTTGTTTATTGGCCAGATATACAAAAGGATTAGTGGTACTCCCATGGGATCTAATAGAGCTGAAAGTCGTAGTTTTAGATGAAGGGAGATAATTCTAAGTGAATTGGAAAGAGTTCAATTGTAATCTTATTTTTATATTTTTAATTATCGCTGGATAATGTGTTTTTCCTTTGTTCTCAGTGGCTTGAGAATTCTATTGTTAATTGTTGATATGAAAAAAATATCATTGATTCCATTGTTATTTGACCTCATTGATGTTGTCATGGCAATTAAGTGATAAAAAGATTTGCCACATCTCCTATATTTATAGATTATCCTTTGTTGTGATATCTATCTCTTTAACAGTCAACAACACTACCAAAAACGGAAATGTATCCTAAATTTGCATATACTTCAAAGATAAAAAATTTTGAAAGTTCAAATTTTATTTTTTAGACATATTCAAATTTGCAATCTTTAATTGCAATATCCATGCTCAGATTTTTACCCAGACAAATATGAAGAGTTTTAGGGCCATTTGACCTTTTATGACCTCATTCCATATATGGTAGTAATCCTGACTGTTTAAGAAGATCAATGGTAATCTATATATGTCTATGAATATATCTTATTTTAAGATGATAAATCATTGATTAATCTTTGTTTTTTTAATATATACTCCCTTCTCCCTGTATCATGGTTTTCATTATATTGTGGATTTACATGCTATTTCAACTGAATTCTCACGTTGTTGTCTTTAGACACGTGGTACAATATAATGAGCTACTAGTATATAGACAATTTCTTTAGCTGAAAAATTATGAAAGAAAAATTGGTTAAAGTTTTTTACCATCAACACCTACAAAATAAGGATTTATAATAAAGTCATCTCCTATTAAAGATTTATTGGAACTGAGAGAACGCCATTTTACACATATTTAAGGAGGAAGACCTAACTTAAGGGAGATAACTCATAAAATCAGTGATATATTTGAAACATTCAATCACATAAACCTTTTTGAAGCATTTGATTGAAACAGAATGAAATATTCTAAGTTACTTAGATGCTTACATTATAATTATGAACAGGGTTAATACAATTTTCAAATTTCACATCTTCTAAGGGTATAAAGTATTCTCCACACTCTCTTTATTAGGTCTTCTATATCTTTGGATTTATAGGAGTTGTCTCCCATACGGGATGGTCAATCAATAAAGCTGTAATGGTGAAATTAAGGTTTATATTAATTGCAAAAATCAAACTTTTTGTTGTTTTTATAAAGGCATTGGACTAATTTTTCCTCCTCGGTAAACATTGCTTATTTTGTGAAAAATAGCAACATTTAAGGTTTTTCACGTTACTGCTATATTGGGATACCATTTCACATGGGAGACAACTCATGCAAAACATACAAATTACAGATGCATCCTGGGTTATGAAAAGCGGGAATAGGGAAGTCAAATTTTTCATTTTCTTGTTAAGGTAAAAATTACTCGCCCAACTCTCCACCTGTGGTCACTTACTTAAATATTGTCAAATGTATGATAATTTCACTGAAGCATCAACTCTGTTAAAGATTAAATATTTATGTTATGCTCATTCAGAAAAATCAAAAGGGAACTATGAGGATGATTTTGAGGAAGAGAAAGGTAAAATGAGTATTGTGATCCCTTCCTTTATATTTATCTGATTAACATTATATTATTCTAAATATATATTTTCTGCAGTGTATAAAATCTTAAGTATTAGACTTTACATGGAAATCTCTATCTGATATGACTAAACCACATGAGATAGAAATCAACCTTGTGTGTCAATAATATGAATGCCATCAGCCTGGATGTGGCATTTTGGTCCATATTTTTTGTTTTTTTGGAAACACAGTTTGGCCTGACTGGAAAAAGGATTGCTGTTTTTGACCAATGTTAAGGTTGATTTCTGTCAGATCAGAAATAACGAGAAACATTAAGTGAATGACCTGCCCATTATCAATCTAAAAAAAAGGAAAAAATAATTCTTCCAATGTGTGAGAGTGCAAAAGGGAGATAACTTGATTATCTCACTTTGCAAATTTTATAAAGGGCAAATAATAAAACACTTAATGTTTCTAATTCTTCTTCTATTTTTCTATGGCTCTTTAAAACAATTTTAGTCTGTAAAATAATAATAATGGCAGCATCAATTACAAAAGCACTTATCTATGTGTCTCAAAATCAAACTCAATTTGATATAAAATGTTGTGTTTTCTTGACTGTTAAGTGCAGTCACATCATTGTTACCAGGTTTCAGTACTAAATTTACGTATTTCCAATTGTGTCATAATTATCTTTCCTGATTTATAGCTATGGCTATGCTAACATTACTGTCTATGGTACTTTTGATTAATTATCAAAATATTTACATGGAGACCTAATCAAATCACATCAATTAGAGGATGTGAAATTATTCTCAGGCAGTTATTTTCTTTATCAGTTGCACAGGTGAAGTTGTTTATTACAGCAATATACAAAAGGATTAGTGATACTCCCATAGGATATAAAAGAGCGAATAGCCTAGTTTTAAATCAAGGGAGGTAATTCAAATCTATCACCTTCAGAATGATTCAGATTTTATGGATTCAGACTTTCATCTAAAGCAGAAATTATTCACATTTCGGTGTTTCCAAAACATTTTTTAGTTCATAAGTTGACAATTTGTAAAAATAATGTGAAATTGTATAACCATTAGATGTCAAAACTGGCATATTGCACAAATTTAACTTGTCATTTTTAGTAAAAGGACATGGTTTACAATTACAAAATTCAAATTGCTTTCATAATATGCTGAAAATGTGTTTTGGTAGATTAAGTTTCAGTCTAATAAAAATTTGTCCCTACATTCTTTTCCTATTTATTTATTTTTCCTGTAGTGCCTTCGCATGTCCGTTAAGGACCCTTTTCATGTGCTTATTCTAGCCAATCACATCGTGTCTCATGCTGTCATGACAAAAAAATCCGAATGTCATGTCAGCATCGGACACAATGTGATTTGTCAGAACAGGCACGTGACAAAGGTCAAACAGACTTGACCCTTAACGGACCTGTGAGACACTACGGGGAAAATAAATAAAAGATGAATGTAGGGTCAAATTTTAATTAGTCTGATTCAGTTTTAGAGGCAGAATTAGACAGTATAATGAAGAAATCAGAGACAGCAAGAGAACGTACATCTTCTAGTAATTCTATTTCGCCTGCTGTACGGACTGATATTTTAATAGAAAGACAATTGAGTGAAGGATACCTCGACCTAAAAAAAATCGAGCAGAGGAGGCAAGGAAAATTGCTTGGAAGGAGAAATACTGAAGGCATCATTAATGTCCAGCCTTCGTTGGACTTTAAAGAAGGTCTTCGAATGTTTAAGAAGAGAGCAAAAGGGGGACAAAGTAATCAAAAGCAATTCCATCTTACTTTTGAGAATTTGGAAAAGTTTGATGAAAGCATATCTGGATACAAAAGCAGAAAGTGGTCGTCATGTTCACTTAAGTCTGAATGTAATACAAGGAAACTGTTAAGTCAAGCAGAAATGAGAAGATCAATACAAGAAAATGTTTATATTAATGAGCCAGTACCAGAAATCCCTGAAGGAGGAAGTGATGTCACAAATGAATTTTGTGACAAACGTTATGGCGAAGATGTGAAGAAGGCTGCAGAAAAAGTTTCAGAAATGTCCAAAACTTTTAACAAATCTGGATCTGGTCAGCCTTTGATAAAGAAAAGACCACTCGACTTATCTGGAGAGGGTTTTGTAAAGAAAACACCTCTCTACTCATCAGCAAATGTTTCTAAAAGCAGAGGTGTTCAAAGATCAAGGGGATACTTTAATGAAGGTCCTAAAATGCACACTTTGGTACCCTCCACAAATAAAAAAGTACGAAAACAAGAAATGACCTCAACATTGCTTCCACAGATTGGAAAAGTGAAAACAGCTGTGTCAGCTACAAACAAGAATGCTTTTGATGTCCGACATTCAAAAAATATCATAAATTCTAGTGAAATTGAGCAGAAACGTCCCAGGAATGGCCATGGGATGGTTGTTGAGCAAAATAAGCAGCTACAGGATCCTACTGGCAGAATAACATTACCAAGACTTAGAAGCAATCACAAAATCGTAAACAAAAATCAACTTTACAAAGCACAAAACAATGCAAGGAAAGTACCAGGGATTGAAAGCCATAGATTGGAAGATGTAAAAGTCAATGCTAAGACACGCAAAAAACCTACATTATCAGAATCAAGCAAAAAGAAATTTGATGATGATTTGATAGATGAAAAACAATTCGTTGGAAATGCCTCTTTTGACATTGAAAGCCACCATTATAAATCACATCAGATGACCAAAGAAATTTCCATTTCACTTACATCACATGACCCTGCAAAACAAAATGATAAATTACATCAAATGACAAATATTGAAGACCACAGAAGAAAATTCGTTCAAAGTTTTATTGCTCCGCAGAAGGAATTTGGTAATTTCTCACCTGATGATACAAAGGGAGAGACAGTAATGCAGGCAAATGAAAATATTACTGCGGACAACAATGTTGCTAATGCGGACAACAATGTTGCTAATGCAGACAACAATATTACTAATGCGGACAAAAGGACTACTTATGCCGACAACAATGTTGCTAATGCGGACAACATTATTGCTTATGTGGACAACAGTGTTACTAATGCGGACAACAATGTTGCTAATGCAGACAACAATGTTGCTAATGCCCACAACAATGTTGCTATTGCCAGCAACAATGTTGCTAATGCGGACAACAGTGTTGCTAATGCCCACAACAATGTTGCTAATGCGGACAACATTGTTGCTAATGCAAGTACAGGAAGTGAACAAATAAAGGAAAATGAAAAATTACAACTGGATGTGCAAAACGGTATGACGAAAGACAAAACTGAGGATAAAGTGCAGTTAAATAGTGCCAATACACAAAATGCATTTGTTTTGGAGAGTCCAATGAAACGGGACAGTGGTAAGCCAAGAAACGAAGTCTTTATACAAAGTAAAACTGAAAATAACTCGTTTGAATCTAATGACAATGAAAACCTGCCAACTGAAATGCGTCAGACTGAAAGTTTAATCTTAGATAATAATGAACTACAGAATGATGGATCTACAGATAATGATTGTGATGATGAGTTTGGGAATCTCGGACATGAAACTTCTGCTTCCATAGATGATGTTGTCAATAAAGATTTTGAGAAAATTAAACATGAAGCATCAGCTTCTACAGATAAATTTGAGAAACTTGGACATGAGACATCTTCATCTACTGTTCTCAATAAAGAATCTGAGAAATTTGAACATGAAATATCTTCTGTTGTCAGTAAAGATTTTGAGAAATTTGGACATAAGACATCAATTTCTACAAATGATATTATCAAAAAAGATTTTGAGAAACCATCAAATGAGATGTCAAATGAAAAATCTGCATGTAATTCAACAGCTGTATTACTGCAGGACAAAATAAGTGAAAATGAAATAAAATCCTCAGAAGATACTTTGAAGGAGAATGGTATGATCACACTCACAAACACTTCAGAGAAGAAAATGCAGAACTTGGAGGAAAGTCTAGAAATACTTCAAGTGGGTCAGATCGAGACCAATAATCCCAATATATTCGAAGAGATTAATAATGAAGATGAACAGACAGTGGATATTGGTGTTTCAAAAGAACGGTATGAAACAGCTGACGCAGATGTTACTGATGAGATGTTATCCGACAATCTGAAAGAAGCAAAGCCTACTGAAACTTCGGAGAGCAGTCAGCATCAGCTCAAACGTAACAATTCCGCACCTTTATTTTGCATGTCAGTATCTGATTTGGAAACCCTATACCAGAAGTTGTCAGGTGTATTGATGCATGCATGTCTGACCTTGGAGTTTTACTGTTGCCAAGACTAAAGTAAAAATTTAAAATTTACTTGGCTATTTTTAAAGATTTTTACAATAATAAGTCATGTTTAAAAAGCCAGTTGATATGAAAGATTAAAACAATATGACCAAGTTGTTGAATACTGTAAATGCAGGAATTATTGCGATGTTTTATTATTGCAAATAATGTGACAGGATTGTAGTCGCAATAATAAGAACTTTCATTCCAAATTTTTTAGTTATGTTGTGTTACACCTTTTGAAAAGCCTCAACAATAAAACTCGCAATATCATCGCCATTCGAACATTCATAATTATAAATTCATGAAAGAATTCTGTAATTTACAGTACTTAAAATGAAAAGATGAAATTTTGAAGTGTAAAAAAGAGTCTTGTTGGTAGTGAAACTATACAAAGATGTGAATATCTAGGCAATGCCTGAAATTGCAGCTTTCCATTGGATGTTCACTATTTATGGGACCAAAACCTGCATGATATGTAAAAACATCTGGTACTTTTGTCTGTCAAGTACAAGATAAGAATGTTTTGTACAAGCAAATGATGAAAATTATGTAGTTGGTAAATTGCATGTGTATTAAAATGTTTAAATAGTTAGTTATTGTTATTTTTGTCACTATGATGTCATCAGGCAATATACCTTGTTTTTATATTGTATAAACCTTTTCTCTTTATAAAATGTTTTTGTATGTATATCACAATCTTTTTTACATGTGTTTGTTTGGTGTTGTTTGTTTTTTTGGTACCCTTCAAGCAATATAGTGATACGCAAAAATTTGATATTGTGAAGAAAATATATTTCACTAGTATCCAGACTAAGAGATTATCTTTAAAAACGCACATTGAGACAGTCAAACTAATGGTAAAATCTTAGCTAATTTATTGGTACCTTAAAGTCTAACCCACATCGGTCTGCTTCATTTCAGCAATGGAAGGACTAAGAACTCTTAATCAAGGTTCTAGACAACGTAGTCCCGATGCAAAAGTTAGAACTCCAAGAGGTTCCGCACGGGCTAAATCCCCAGTAAAGCCTCCAGCAACGCCCGTAGGTTCAAGGGGAAGGTCACCTACAAAATCTCCCGCTAAAAGTCCTGCACCAGGCAGGCATTCTTCGGCTAAAAGTCCTGCCCCAGATAGGTTATCTCCTACTAAAGATTTAAGGGAGTCCACTGTAAATGAAGGGAGAGGGTCTCCAGCTAAACAGCCATCTGTTTCATTTCATGAAGAGACGGGGTTGCGAAAAGGTCACGGGTCTGCTGGAGGCTCAGAACGGGGTATGTCGGCAACAAGTGTTCAAAAAGGTTAAAACATAGAACATAGAAGTGGTGGTGAATTCATTTTAATTAACTATGATAAAATATAAAATGTGGTTTATATAACAGTAATAATGGATTTGGTGCTGTAGATTAAAAGCTAATGATTTGAATGAAGAAAGCTAATTTTTGGTTCAACCTAACAAAGTGCTTTATTTTAGTGAGAAGGTTATATGGCCTGAAAGTTAAATTCGAATATAAAGTGTTTAATAGCATGTGATTGATTTCATCATTGGTTTTACTGTTCATGTTCAGCCATTTTATCAGATATTCGAACTCATCGTGTTTTATCGATTTCATAGCACTAAAATTTTTTGCCCAGTGACCCTCACTTTTTCTTTAACTCACCTTAAAGTTTTATTTGAGAAGTTTTTATGTAATTCTTGTTATTTCTTCTTGGGTTTAAATATAGAGAACATACTAAGACAAACCCTATGAAAACTATGTTCCTGCCAAATTTTCAAAGTTTCATATCTCGTTAACGAGTGCACAAACTCATCATATTCTACTATGATGTTGTTCCAATAAAAAATGATCGTAAACACTATCATATTTAAAAGAAAAGATTACGAAATGTATGCCAGAAATAACCTTTTCAAAATCTTTTATTTTTTACAGAGTAACTACATCCTTCAAACAAAGTGTTATACATTGACATAATCCCAAAATCAGTTGATTGTTTGTAAATACTTTTATTACTTATAAAGTAATCTAATCAACGAGTTCCAAACTGGTGATATTATCATATAAACTTGAAGAAGAAAAAAATAACTTCTTCACGGATTGAATGCCATTTACATGATTTCCCCAGGGTAACACAGGAAGATCATGTTGGATATTAGAAACTAATATAATTGGCATGCAGGTTTTTTTCTTTCTGATGTACCGAAAAATGTTCTATTGCTCAAGGCCAATCCCTGTGTTCAAGTGAACACTTTGAACTGATAAAGACAACAATAAAAAGGTGAAATTCACAAGAACAAGAAATATATACATTTACATTATTAGGTAATAAAACGAGTTAGTTTTATCTTCATTGTAGGGAAGAAATCTAGGACTCCTTCTCCCAAGACTAAAAAAGGGTCAAGAACTCCTTCACCTAAGACTAAAACAAAGTCGAGAAGGAGTCCTTCACCAAAAGCGAAAGAAATTGAGGTCGAAAAAGGCAAAAAAGACAAGAAAGGTTGAAGACCTTTTATACGTAAAAATCACTGCATGTTTTTATAATTTAGTCTATGTTCATAATATACCAGTTAACCGCAAAGTGTTTTGGTTTGTAAATTTCTATCAAACAACATAATTGTTTTTTAGATTTTATTAAAGGTTTGTTTTTCAAACATTCTCCCCAGGAATCCCTCCCTAATTTGGTTTTTTTTAATTGTGATGGTTTTCATGGAATCTGAGATAAAATAAAATTATCTTCACACTTTGAAGGAACACGGTACATGTTACTATTTCTGTTCAACAATCTGACATTTTTCCAGAAACGCGTTGTAAAATGCGAAATTCATGCCCAGAATCCTCTACGATAAATTGGGAGATATACTGAATCTTGAATATTGAATACTGCTAACATAGGACTTGAATAACATCAGAACATAAATTAATTTAAATTTAAATAATACATGCTAAGTTGTCTAAGCTCAAGAAGTTGATTTGACAAAATGTTTGTATTAGTTCGGTCCGGTTATTGTTTAAGCTTTTTTAGTTGTTCTTTTCATGCAGTACATCTGGTTCAGCCTGGCCTTGGAAATTTTGTTAGTAAATTGAAAAGAATATCTTTTGGCTACTGGAATTCTGAACATTACAGTTTCGGTTTTGCACATATGGAATTGAGGGTGCGATGACTGAGTTTAATCAAATAGAAATCGTAGAAAGTAAGTGCAAGTTCTGTGGTTAACAATATTGGCTGCTTGATCATATAGGCCTGAGCCTAAATTGGCATTTGATTTTACTTTTCAAATGAACAAATACTAGGCAAATTTCAAGGAGACGGCGCTTTCCTTTGAATCAGAAGCTGATGAAATTTAAAATCTAGCCTTCAATAACAATGCTATTTTGATGTGCCTAAGTAGTTCATAAGGGCAGACACAGTGGAACTCGGCTTGCATTTAGATTAAAAAAATAATACAAGAAATTCCATTTAACTTTAAGCAAACGACGCTTTTTATGTTCTGTCCGACGAGAGTTTTTATTTTATTTGTTAAACCCACAATCCAAAAATGATGAGTTATTGCATAGATTGCGA
Organism: Geukensia demissa; assembly: GCA_034783895.1. Classification (NCBI taxonomy): domain Eukaryota; kingdom Metazoa; phylum Mollusca; class Bivalvia; order Mytilida; family Mytilidae; genus Geukensia; species Geukensia demissa. The sequence continues at coordinate 9,758 of JARWCS010373057.1, forward strand.
GACAAACAAATCCACCAAACACATAACTGGTATATTATTAAACAGAGACAAACTAGATCACGCATGCCAAAAAGCTTATTTTATAATTAGAGATATTTAGCTTTTTATTTCATATATCTTATCACACAGAAATTGTAATTATGTTCTTTTTATTTTATTTTTCGGGGGAAATTTATGATAAATTCCATTATGCATCAGAGACATGATAAAAATAGTTCTACCAACATTATATCTTATCATAAAATAAGTAGTACTATGACCCAAATAATCCAGTCGTTATATTTCTTTCACAACCTCGCGAGGCCATTGACCTATAGAGGGCGCAGAATTATTCCACTCACTAGTACATGTAGTACTATAATAATTGTTTTGATACATGGATGTTGGGAGGGAATTGTTCAACATTTGTAACAGTAACAGTTCTGGTA
>JARWCS010373068.1:0-10184 GCA_034783895.1 Geukensia demissa
ATTCAATGCTAGTCTGAAGATTTTTGAAAAACTGTGGATTATCAGAATTTGGACCATAAAGAGCAACTAAGGTGAACTGATAATCTTGAACCTTAATGCTAAGAATGAAGAAATTCCCACCATCATCCAATATTTCCTTTAATATTTGAAAACTGAAAGAATTTTTAAACAAGATTGAAACTCCTCTACTGTTAGTGGAATGAGAGCTAAACTTTGCTTCGTAACCCCATTCTGCCCTCCAAAACGGTTCCAACTCTTTTTTGCAGTGTGTATCAATCAAAATAATAACATCGTAGCAATCTCTATATTTAGAAAATATATCCCTTCTTTTAATCTTATCTGATGACAATCCCCGACAGTTTACACTACCAATCTTAAGCTTAACCATACTGCATAAATTTTACGTATCCATGAAATAAATATTTAAATATACATGTCTGACAGTCAACTAAATGTACAACATACTTCTCTAAATTAAAATGATCATTTTTTATTTTTTGCAACCACCCTCCCCAAATTCTTTTTCCTTCCTTTGTTAATTGCATATCAAAATATATATATGTACGCGGTACGATGGTCTGAGCGTTTCAGCCTGTCCAAATCTCACATACACCCTCTGTACTATATATATGAATGTTTAGATATTGATTAACCATAGAAAAGGATTATCTCCCCTGCTGAACACAGGCTAACAATAGATTGAAACCCCAGATCATTCTTATCAAAGAACATCTAAATACTATATTTACGTATGTCCACTTGAAACTCGTAGACTTGTTTATTGAAAGATGTGGAATAGCCATTCCATTGAAATGTGTATTGGATTTAACAAATTGTGCTTATATTTTTAACATGGAAATGGGACACAAAATTTAGAAAACAGGGTCTGACACCGGGATGCCAGATGATCAATGGAAAAGAAACATACTTAACCAATTATGTAAGACCTATATCATGTATACATCATACTCATCAAAGCAGTCTAATTTCTGTAAGTAATTGGTTCGATTAAAGAGGCTGCAGTATTTACCCAAAAAAAAAACTTCACACATCGACGTTCTTATTATTGAACTCGCTCATGCGCAGACCATCGTAAATACCTATGCAAATTAGCCACGTGTTATGGTTAAAATTAACCCAAAACCAAAAACATGCCAATGAAAGAACCTTAAATACAAAAATATATATATATATAACAAAAAATTCAAAACATTAGCAAACTGTTGAAAAGTAACAAAGTGATTTTAATTAAACATTTTAATATTTACTACGCGATAAGACACAATGTTTGGTATGTCCAATTTCAGGTTATCGGTACACCACATCAGGTTATGTCGTCGTTTTCAAGGCAACAAAGGGGTATTCCTTGAGATACACCAGTTTGGTTTTCTTTTGCTCTTTGGTTGGCATCCCATTACGTTTCATGAGCAATTTATAGCGGAGCGTTGCGACCGACGGGGGAACATCAGGTATCACACTAAATCCACACCCCCTTTTCAGGTTTCCCATAGCCAAGCTCAAGATTTCATCTCGTACAATTAAGCTGTTAAATCTTACAATTATACGTCGCTTATCTTCATCTGCGCCCCCAGGTAGTCTATGTACAGCCTGAAGGAGAATGGAATCCACTTCTTCTTTGGGCATACGCAGTGTTGTTACTAAAAATGCCCTAACCTTTTTTTCAGTGTCTCGGGGTTTTTCACCCAAAGTTCCATCTATACCTCCGAGCACTAAGTTCCACTTTCTCCCCCAGAGCTCTAAACGAATACGTTCCTTGGCCTCGTCACTCACTTTTTCTTCTAAATTCGGAATTGTCTTTCCGTGAATCTCTTGGATGCTGTCATTTACCAACTGAGCATTTGCCTCAAGTACACCGACCCGTTCATTCGTTCCTGCTATTTCTGACTTTACCCTGGCCATTTCATTATCAAAGGTCATGTGAAGATTGGCAAAACAATCAGCTATCTCCTTTCCACTATACATCTTACGAAGTTCGTCCAACCTTATTTTATCCGGTGTTGTCATTCTTACTTGTACTTGTACTATTTTAGCGGTCCACTCGAATAGGTAGCAGAATGAACACGCAACCCTGTTTCTTCAAATAGTAACTTTTAACTAAAAGATTCAATGTTCTATGAAAAACTTTCTCATAAGGTTGCTCTGCTATTTCTGGTTGTTAAAACGGACGTTCAACAGGTTATAGACTGCAAGAACTGATGAAATAACGTGAAATTTGGAGCAGCTCAGATATCGTACCTACGCCATTCCCATGTTTTACCGGAAGTGACAGTATTATTAGAAGTTTCTGCAGTATAAGTAGCTCTCAGTTGTAAAAAGGTAGCTTTCTTAAATTACAGTAAAAATGATTTAAAAACAGTTTCTCAATGCTTGAAAGTCAAAAAAGGCAGACAAATTCAACATGGGTTAACTGTTGCAGACTGAACTCAGAAAGATATTTTTACTGCACTGTCACTTCTGGGTAGTAAATAAGTTGTTTTTTTTTTCTTAAAATTCTTTGATACATGTATTTAAGCTTATTTTGGAATAAAAAGTTGCTTAAACTGTTAAGTAAAAAGAAAGGAAGACTCAGTCAACCAAACAAACAATTTATTTACCGAACAGAGGTGAAAACTTGTATGATCATGTCGATCTTTACTTGGACATTCTTAACAAAAGTCTTGGCATATGATATACACAAACTAGAATTTTTCCTAGGTTTTGGGGATTAAAAGGCCATGAGTATTATGAACAAATGGGTATTATCTACAGCCATCTACAATACATGTATGTGCATGCTGTATTTAATGTACATGTTACATATTAATTATGAAGTCAACCATTTCATTTTATAAACAATATTTACTGACAATATAATGAATAAAGGTTAATTATTGTTTCAGACATGATGGAGAAGTTGTCCCACAAGGGTTACACATGTTGCTGTCTTTTAACCTAGCTCGGGGTAATGTGGGCGGAATTCTCAGAACATTGAAACTACTTCAAGGTATAAATACGTCTATAGAGAACATAATATCAAAAGGAAATAATTGTAATTTAGTTCCAACTACAAATTTTGAAAACGATATGGAAAAAGTCAATGAGACCAAACTCATCCCAACAAGACCTTCGTTGAGCATGGGATCCAACAGCTCTAAATTATTTATTGTAAAAAAACCTTTCATTGGTTGTGCAAATTTTCTGTCAATACTGGGCATTGGAGTAAAACACGGACCCCTTTTCAAGGCCAAAGAAACAAGAAAAAGCTTATATAGCATGTATTATGCACAGATGAAAATCTTGAACATTTATGTGGTATGATCAACATATTTCAGAGATTTCTCAGTGAACAGTTTGCAGAAGCTTACATTTGATAAAATTAGATGTTTGAGGGCTACAAAGACACTGAAATTAGACTGAATTATGAATTATGTTACATGTACAATGTTTTGTCAGCTAATTGTGGAGTATAAACTTCCTTTTTACTATTACATAAAAAGAAATTACGAAATTGTTGTAACAATTTTGAGTTTGGAACCCTTTATCACTCCTATTATTTAACCTAAATTAATAAAAAATAAATTTATTAAATCAAAATTTGATGCACTGTATGGCCATTAGGTTAGTAGACAACTTGTATCTGCTGGAAAAACTGGTTTAAAATGATAGATTAATGAGCAGAAACATCAGAATCCAAAACAAATGGAAGTCCAAACTAAGCTGCATCAGAATATCAATTTTAATATATATGTAATTGAAGTTCTTTTTCAAATTACCAATTAAAACACATTTATTCCAGTCAGATGGGGCTGAGGTGGGTATGGTTGGGCTCCAGCCTTGTGCGCTTTAGATTTTGTGACAGATTTCATTGATATTCACTTTTCAATAGAGTATCCAGAAACATCATTACCATGTTCAAGTCTGTTGAAGAAGACCATGCAAGCCAGAGATTCCTGCTGGGAAAAATCAGGTGAGATTCATGCTGGGAAATATCCATCATTAGTGCTACTTAAAATGATTATGCCCGGCAAAGAACGACAATATCCTTTATATTACTTTGCCTATATTTTTTTGTTTTGATATTAAGTTGATTAATCCTGCATCTGTGACTTTCTGGGCCAGGTTTTTCCAGTTTCTCCCATAATTTATAATGTACATAACTTTTCCACATCAAAGAATTGCTACCTTGTGCAATTAGACTATATGAGAGAAACATAGGGTTTACATTTATTAGATAATTATAAAACTCCATGATGAAACTCAATTACTAGGATTTGCTAATTTTAAACCTCTGTCTTTATTAATTTACTTTTTCAGTACATTTATTTTGATAATATAAAAATATATCAAGCTTATTTTTTTGGACATAGTTTACTCTTTTTATAACAGGGCACCAGTTGACTGTTTCCATGTGTGGTACTGATGGAGGGAAAGCGGATGAGAATTCAGGACCAGAAAACCTTCTCCATCATACATGGACCTCATTACCAGTTCAAGCTTTTTATACGACAGAGGAAGGAAATACAAAGTGTAACATCATCTTCAAAAGTACTGATTACATACAGATAACGAGAATCAGATTGAAGGTCTGTAACTCTTTTACTGATAATGCTCCACAAAGAAGTTATACTAAGATAATCCCTTCTCTTGCATTAGGGACCTTCTGATAGATTTGTACTTCTTCATGTTTCTATACATAAAACATGACTGAAAATGAAAATTTGGGGAACAAAGATTTATGAATAGAAATATATCACCATAGAACATCTAACTAAAAAAACTCTTCTGGGTCACACAATCTAGCCAGTAACCTGCATGATTGTTGTTGTTTTTATGTTCAATTGTTACTTGTTTTACATTGTATTTGGCTGATTATTTTTACATTTGAATATCATCACATTTTATTTCTGGGGCCTTTTACAGCTTGTCTTTTGGTGTGGATAGCTGTCTAATATTGAAGGCATTATGGTGACCTGTAGATGTTTGTAATTTTTACATTTCAGATGGCTGTCTCACAGACAGTTATACCACATCTCCTTCTTTTATATTTAGACTTTTTTATTCATTTCATAGAGCACTGAGCACAGCAATTATAATATGGATTAGGTAAAGGCAAGCATTGCACCTTTGCAATTGCATATTGGAACAAGTCAAAATTAGCAGATGAAACAACTTTTCTGCATTCAATGAACGGAAAAACATTTCCTTGCTTTGCAAGTCAACTAATTTCATACATTGAGATAAGCCAGTCTGTTGATAAATAAAATGTGAATGGCACCAAATAATGCTACAGTCATGCAGCCAAAAAATATTGACATCACAATTCACATTTGTGGCTTTACTTTGAAGTCCTGCTTCAAAAGGAGTCCACCCAATAATCTTGCAAAATTAAAAGAAATTTGTTGGAAGTTATGTCAAATTTTTGGTAGTTCTTTCATGAAAAGTATAAGTATTTAAAAGAAAGAATATGGAAAGTTACACTTTTGTTGCATTAATTATTTATTCTCAATATAACATTGTCATTGTCTGTTTGTGTACATGTATGTTGGTATGTGTACCATTTCATTTCTTCCATTTCTTGTTGATTTGTACAAGTGTAAATATGTATATAACAAATGATGTTCCAGGGTATTGGTGGTCCAATAAAAATGAATTCATAAATTTTGCTTCAGTATTGAGAGAGAGAGAGAGAGAGAGAGAGAGGGTGCATTCGGATATCCACCTATGGTTACCTTTGGGTAACCCTTAGGTTGAACGCCACCATAGACGAAGCATTTGTCCATGGATTCAAGGGTTACCTCCTTAAAATACATTAGGTTTCCCATGGAAATACATGGACAAATGCTTCGCCCATAGTGGCGTTCAACCTTAGGGTTACCCAAAGGTATCCGAAGGTGGATATCCGAATGCGCCCTTTGACCTGCTTTAAAGGGAGGCAACTCTTGCATATAACAATGGTGTGATCAGCCCACTGAATTTCCACATGAAATACTGAACTATAAACTTATTATTTTACAGAATGCTCAAGGCAGTAAGGGAGTAAGAAGAGGACTGGTGTTTGTATTCAGAGATAAGTATGTATTTAAATATGCTATTCTTTCTCATGAAGGAAATAACAATTTAAAATTTGATGAAATCGTCTTACAAAAGTGATGTAAATGCATGGGTGAAAGTTTTCCGTTTTTTGACGGATTTCCGTTTTTTAGCCAAGGTTCTGGGCCATTTTTGAGATCAGTGTAAATCCGAGGAGTTTTTTTTAGGGGGCGGTTAGGTCCATATTTTTCACAGAAAATAACGTTTGCCAATATTCTGAAGGCAATATTTTGTTATCAAGGTAGTTTTATTTCATCAGGAACAAACCCCCTCCCCAAAAAAAAATCGGGCGTAGAAGTCCCGAAAATCATCGTAATTCGTTTGTTTATATTTAACGACATGTGACATTTCCATAACAACGGGCGAAGGGAGGTAACTCAAATTGTTTGCGACAAATGCCGTAAACGGTCAATCAAGAAAAAGTTGAATGTACCACCAAATGCGCTCGGAATGCAGGAGAAGGTGTCTAATTTTTCAAACCAGACCCCCCCCCAAATATTTTTCGGTCTTTCCTTCAAAAGTTACTTTCACCCATGTAAATGCATGTAGATAAATTAATAAATTTCAAAGTTCTTATAATCATACATTCTTATTTGACGTCATTCATTGTCCATATAACCTTATGAATTGGAATGAATTCTTGGCTGCACACGAGTTTCGTCACTAATGAAATTATACTATCACCATCATATCATTATTGGAGCTACAATTCAAATAAACAAAATAGACTTCAACAAGAATATTTAGTGCTTCAGATATTCATTAGAGCAATTTACTTTAACCTTTTTCACTTACAATAGGTTTATATGTTGGTTTTTAAACAAAAATTGTAGGGGATACAGTTGCTCTCTGGCCTTGAAACTAGAAAGGTGATCATCATTTATTTCATTGATCTACTTGGAAGACTGCAAAGTCACATGATCATTGTTTAGGTGATCCCTAATTGAAATGTTTTGAAATTAATTAATATTGGTAAAAGTACACAGAAACTTATGAAATATTGTAAATAGAACACTTGGAACACAGACATGATGATTGACATCTTTGAAAACTTATTGATAAAATTTATACAAGAAAGATATGACTTTGTACAAGTGAGCGCTTGATCCTTTATGGCATGGTTGACAATATTAGGAAAAATTTCAGGATCATCTGTTCATCTTTGATTTCTTTTTGTAGTCAAAAGAAATTTGAGATAGAGGAGGTTTTCAAAAGATTTGAGAATTATGATACCTGGGCTAAAATGGAGTATGACTTCAGTGTTCAAGTAAGGTAAGTCTGCAGTTTAGCAAAAATAATAAATACAAAATTGGACTTAGTTTGATTGTTTTACTCCTGGTCCATGTTTAATACTAACTTAACTATATATTACATTAGTGATATTTTTAAAGAAAATCTTTTGTATTTGTTTCAGTACTGGTGATATTCAATTTTAACAGTTAAATATATCTGATATCGCAGGCCGACCTGATAGTCTTGGAACTATTGACTTAGTATTTAAGATTTGGGGAGAAGTGTAGTGATATTTTTGTATATTTTACAGAGATGCTGGTATTGGAGGCAGATATGATAATCCAATAGCTTATTTTACTTTTGAAGATGATTGGTGAGTTTATAAAAGTTTGTAAAATGAATGACATCATTTTAATTACTGTCCAGCTTTTTACAATTGATAAAAATCTGCTCCCAGACTATTTAAAAACAAAATGGACAATACTCTTGAGTTTCTGTCTTGCTCACAACAGCATCAGCAGTTTGACTTTCCATGTTCTAGTAGTACTAGGTCCTGAATATTTGATATGCAGTTGCACCTTAATGAGTAAAGGCCAAAACTCTGCCAATTTTAGGCCCAGCCCCTATTTCAAGCGGAGGATCATGATATATATTCTGCCTCTGGGAACCATTTCCAATTTTCTTTTTATTGGCAATATATTTATTTGCCATATTTCCTTTATTTTATTTATATTGGTGTGCAGTTCCATTTCAATGAATACAGTCGAACCTTGCTCATTTCTATGCCATACTCCTTAAGTCAAGCATGAGTGGTTACATTTAGCCAAGTTCTAGTGGTTCTAGTCTCTTCATTTTTGATATACAATTGCATCTTGATGAAAACAGCTTAATATTTATCATAAACTTATGTAAGATGTGGATTGGTCTTTCTGGTATATTATCATATTCTGTCTTTAAGTAATCCACTGTTTATTCTATATCCATGCCATCTCAGTCATGCATGATCCATCACGATTAATACACCATATTTTGGTGGTTTTAGTCCCTTGATAGTGTATTTATGTGTTTAGCTCAACCCCTTCACATCTTAACAAGCTGTGGAAGAAAGCAAGACATTTACTGTGTCCACATAAATTCTGAATGCAAAGTTACAGAAGACTATGTGTATTCATCATAGATTTTTACATTAGCATTAGGCCATTAACAATTCATTCTCTAGTTTTTAAGGTCCTCTTTAACCAAAAATTATAAAAAAAAAAAAAATAATGAGTATTTCTTAAAGAAGAGAAAAAAGGTATTGTTCAGGACTTCTTTTAATATGTAAAAAAACTAATTTCACTTAAATCTTCAATAAAAAGTATACAAATGTCTTCTTCTCGCATCATTTTTAGACAGCCAATAATACTTTAGTGTGGCTTTAAGTGAAGTTAAAAGGTTAATCATTAGAATAACACTTTTATCCAGAAATGCTTTTAAAAACGGAGTAGGTACACTGTAAGCTCCATATTTAGCCCAAATTTTAGATTTTGTGACACAATAAGTTTTTTTGAAAATGCTGTTCAATAACTGTCTTTTAATAATTTATGACTTATTTAATGGTCAACATTTGGAGAAAACAGCAGGGCACATTGGATTATTTCAACATGAATGCAACACTTTCTGTTAAAATACCAAAACTTTTTGAGGTGTTTTGTTTAAAATAGATATGAGATCACAAAAAAATATGTTTAAACTAAACCTGAGTTCTTGATAGATCTTTAATTGTTCAAAGTTTGGTTCAGATGTTTTTGTTTGATCTTTATCAAAATAGCAGAAATGTTATCAAATTAAGTTATTTCCTAGTATTATCACATTTAAAGCTTAATGACTCTTGTCCTTTATATATTTTTTCAACCAAAGTCAGAAAGAATATAGTAACAAACAAAACGAAATTTGGTAATTATTAGATGATATACTGCTTTGATGAGTTTCATCAGATCATAAAGAGATGTATTTCATGGATTTTATTTGACAGTAAATGTTTTTTTATTTTTTTATTCCAGCAATGAAATTGACATCCCTGTGAGCTGGCATCCTGTCGGGCAGGTAAATTATGTTTTGTCGTAATGGGTCGGACCACCTCGGTGGTGTAATGGTTAGCGTGCTCGCCTTGAGTGCGGAAAGTCGTGTGATCGATCCCCAGCTGGGTCATACCAAAGAAATTAAAGTTGGTATTTGCTGCTTTTCTGCTAAGCACGAAGCATTTAGGAGTAAGAGCAAAGACTGGTTGACCCAGAAGCAGGATAAAGTGGCCTGTCTTCCTGTGGACTGTTACTTTCATGAGCTAGCACATTAATAATCCGGCTAAGCATGTCAGTCTAGTACAAAGCAGGGTCCATTCATTAATATGCTCTTGTCCTGAATATGCATGAAATATTTGCCACTGGACGTTAAGCAACATTTAATCAATCAGTCAATAATGGGTCCGTCAGTAGGTATTGTATTGTAATAGTACAACAACTTTTTACATTGCATCTTTCTTTTAAATCTCTGACCAAGGATAATTTGTTACCTTTGATAAAAAGCACAAGTAAAAAGAAGTTTTAGTTGAAGACAAACACCTTGGGAATGTCCTTTGTAAAATGGATGCCAGTTTTACAAGATCAAACAATACAAAATTGGTTGTATTTTTAGTTCGCCTCTACGAAGTAGAGGGGGACTATTGGAGTACCCTCGGCGTCCATGTCCGCATGCGCGTCCGCATCCGCGTCCACAGCCAGATCTTTTGATTTGCAATACCCACAATCATATTACTTGGTATGCAGATGCATGAGGTCACGACCTTTCACCACACCAAAAATTGAGGTCACATGACCTATATT
>JARWCS010373079.1:0-10184 GCA_034783895.1 Geukensia demissa
GTTATGGTATGGACTCTGGTTCATTGTTGAAGGCCATAATGGGACCTGTAGAAGTTTAAATTCTACTGTCACTTGGTAGGTGGCTGTCTCATGGACAATCAAGCCACATCTCCTATTTTTATATCCTTAAGAAGGATCTGCACATCAAGCTAAATGATGACACGTCAGTTTCTGGGAACAAATTAGTCACTGATGCATGGAAGTAGGTCAAGAGGGTCTATTTAGGGGAGGAGTGGGGGATCTTGCGTAAATGAAGGTAGGCCACAGTTTCTGAGGATACAAGTTGGACGTAAAACTTTATGGCGGTCATTTTTAATTTCCGATCGGCAAACGATTCACAAGTTATGTACAGGGCCATCTAACAAACATTTCTGCAAAGTAAAATTTCAATCCACTTTGTAGTTTCTGACAAGATGTTTGAAACTTGGACCTAGCAGAACACATAATTGGTCCTGGCTGCCATGTTCAAAGTGGAAACCGGATCTGCACCAATTTCATAAATCTGGCAAAGGAACACCTGCTTAACATTTCGGCCAAGTTTGTTTGAAATCTGCTCAGTGGTTTCAGAGAAGAAGATGAAAATGTGAAAAGTTAACAGATGAGGCAGACGACGGACACAAAGTGATGACAAAAGCGCACCTGGCCCAAAAAAATACTAAAAGGGGGGATAGGCTTTTGACTGCCACATGAAAAATAGGAAGTAATGGTGAGGATAGAGAATTTAGCCTTTAGCAGTGGCCATAGGCATCTTTTTTATTGAAATCAGATCCTTGGAACTGGAGCAGAGAATGATGCATTGTTTAACTACCAAAAAATGAAGGTGACTGTTTTGTTTTCTAGGTAAAAAAATCTTACATTGACCAATGAAAAAATGGCACTAAAAAAGACCAACCCATACAAGTTATGTTTAATATCTGTTCAGGACTCCAAGAATACCTTCCAGTCTTTTTTCAACTGAGGTGATTTGCAAGCACAGTATGATACGACAGCAGCATGAACATTTGGGTAAGTGTGGACACAGTATTTTGCTGGACACAGCAATGTCCTTGACACAATAATATGATGACATCATTTTGATCCCAATTATCCTCAAAACTGGCGTTACTTTTGTTGGAATGATTTGGAAAATCCCCATCAAAATCAAATGAAAAATACACTGAGGTGCTTTGCAAGTTTGTTGAAACCACACGAATATCTGTTAAAATTTACAGGCAAAAAGATTTGTCCCAATTTATATATCCCAGTCTGAACTGTACTCCTTGGAATTAAGGTTTGTGGTCGGGATCAACATGATGAAATAAATAATTAGTTTGTTTCTGATACTCATATGTAAATCAAACACACTGTATGTGTATGTCAAATGCAATGGGTTTACAATTTGAGTATTTTTAGGACAATCTGAACTGATGATACATTGTAGGGAATAATAACCGAAGAATTAGTCGCCTCAATTTACTACCCTCAGTTTTCAATGAATTAAAGGCCTGGAAAAAGATTGATAAACATCTGTATTTTATTAAAATCTATATAATAGAATAATATTTGGTAGCCTTAATTTATAAATTTTTATAATGGTCTATCAAAGAGTTCTTTCTACAAACACAGAGAAATGTCTCCATGGGACACGGATGCCCCCGTCCCAGCAAACAGGAAGTAGGCATATGTCGAACCTGAAAAGGGGAGAAACAGTAAAACTCATCCTGATAATGTTTCATACCAAATATCAAATCAAGCCAACAAACAAAACTGGAGAAATCTTTGGGGAAACTTGACAGACGTACAGACAGACCTACGGGGTAAAACTTAATACCCCTCTCGACTAAAGGCAGGGCATAAAAATTAAGCATTGGATAGTAACATCAAAAGTGGGACTGTTTGGCATGCTACTTTTCATCTCTTTCTGGGTGGGACTTTGTTCCCGTAGTATTTTCTATTGAAATAGATGACATAAGAAGTAATTGCCATGGCAACATTTATCTATATTTGGATTGCTTTATAACAGTGAAAACTGAATTTTCTTGCATAGATTTATTGTAAAATATCACAATTATTGACTTTTTCCATGCAGTAAGTTGACAATTTGGGAGTCATGCACACAGTGACAAATCTGTGTTACCAAGGCAACTTTAAACTTGTTTATACTACACTGAATGTGTTTATTTATATCTGTGTAGGGATTAATTAAAGGTGATTCCTCAGGTAAAATGGATGATAAATGGTCACATAGACAACTACACAATAATGTCCATCTCTCATAAGAAGTCTGACTGTCTACTTGTTGGTCTAACCAGTTCTCTCTATGGACTGAAGTCTGACTGTCTACTTTTTGGTCTAACCAGTTCTCTCTATGGACTGAAGTCTGACTGTCTACTTGTTGGTCTAACCAGTTCTCTCTATGGACTGAAGACTGAGCGTCTACAGGTTGGTCTAACCAGTTCTCTCTATGGACTGAAGACTGAGTGTTGACAGGTTGGTCTAAAAAGTTCTCTCCAAGGACTGAAAGTTGGAATTGGTCTGTAGGAAACTGTTCAATCAGACTGGATTGTAACTCTGATAATTTATTGTCACTGACAAGTTTTACAAAGGTATCATTACTAGGGGTATTGTCTCCCTCTACTGGTAGGGATTTGGTAACAGAATCCAGACTTCGATCATTTACTTTAACAAACGACAAAATAATTTGTACAAGGTATTTGGCGATTATTTTAACGAACTGTACTTCGTCCCTCCATGTGTTCATTTCATTCTTGTCAAACAGCCTTCCACCTTCACCCTTAAAATAAAGATACAAAATTACTGCGATATTTCTCAAGAAACAGATAGGGATTCGCATATCAAAAATGGATAAAAAAGGTATGATCTTTCTTAAACTGATTGAAAACTTTTTAATGGCTTGCTCATATCTTGACAGTATTTACAGTTACATGTACTCTAATTATAAAACCTAGAACATCCCCAACCCCTTGCTCATTTTCACATTACATCCCTCATTAATTATAAAACCTGTATGGGCCCCATAAAAGTAAATACAGCCTACGTTTTTTAAGCCCTTAAACTATGGTATGTCAATCAATAATGAAAAATTAAAACATGTTGTGTATAAATAATTGAAACACCAAGAGAACAGTGTTGTTTATTTCTGTTCTTCGTCTTAAAAATCACTCTAAGGCCTCCAATACTGAGCCATGTGTTAAAGCAAGATCATTATGTCCTCTAACAAAGGGGTCTACTGAGACCACTAGATGTTTAAGTTTCCCCACTGACTGAATGGATTTTTGTAGACTGTTTAACTACATTACTGTTATCACATCTAATGAAAGTTGTAAATATATCATAATAACATATCTGTCATAACTACAGAAATTACATATGAATTATTCTGATGGTATTTACAGTTGTTTACATACAATATTTACATGTGTTGTTTAGTTTTTCTTTCAGTGTCATTTTGGGATCTTCATTACTTTGTTTATTTTTAACAATATTTCAGGAAATTTACCAATTCCTCATCTTGTGACGTTTCCATCCAGCGTAACAATGTTTTACAGCAGGCCATCCAATGTCTTCTATAATGTAGCCGTAACATACATCCAATGGCCAGGTCCAAAGCAAGGAATGGATGAACTATCACTGAAAGAAAAATTAAAGTATTTGAACAACAATACATGAACAAATATGAGAAATTCAGACAGTACAATTATGGCATATGTGATCAAAGAGCAATTTATCAAACCTAACTAACTATTAATAACAGATTTGGAATACCTAAGTTATAGATTATGGTCCTTTATTTGTAAACTTAATTATCTACAAAAAGCTACCAGTACTGATAAATTTTGCTTAAAAAAAAAACTTCGGATATCTATGTATGTATTATCCATAGTCCTAAAATTCCCTACTCAATCCAGAGAACTTGACCCATTGCAGCACAAATTTTGATATCTGGATATTTAGCTTAATATCACTTTTGAATAACTGACATTGAACTTTACCTGTGTTTGGGTATTAGGCTACACATTTCTATCGAAGCCTGACCTTTAACTTTGGATACTATGCGTAATATCACTTGGGACTGACCAACCTTGACCTTGGATATTAGGCTACATATCATTTCAGACAGACTGAGATTGAACTTTGGAAATTAAGCTAAATATTACTTTAGATGAACTGGCCTTATTAAGTCATCACTTTATTTAACAATGATGTTTGGATATAAAGCAAAATATCACTGAAGACAAACTGACCTTGAACTTTTGAAAGTAAGCTACATATCACTTTGGATGCTGTATTTTTTACTTCGTCTTCATCCTCTTGCAGCAAATTCACCAAGATGTCCCAAAAGGTCAAGGTCATTTCACCTGCAAATATATTCTTAATTGTTTATTCATAATTAATTATTAAATGCTTCTGTAAAACAAAAAGGTATTGTATCAATTACATGCAAACACACTTCAGTAACTATAATAAAACACGAGTATAGAATAAGATTCAAAATAGCCATAGTGTTTAGTTCAAGTGACTGAGGTTTGACTTGTCATATTACCTCAAATGTAAGCAGGCCTGTGTCTGATGTATGGAATCTTTATATGTGAGTGATATTTCTTTTTCATCAATTTGCAATAAATGTACTGGCACTGACCAGATCTTGCCAAGAACAATTCTCAACATTATGGTTTTACCAGAGATTGTAAAAAGAGACAACTCATAACTTAATGTCCCAGTTTGGAGGTTGGAATTCCATCTGCTAATTTTCAATTTTATCACTTTGTTCTGTACAAAACATATGATGGGTAGAATTTGTCCTTAGTAAAATCTGGTTAGATACAAGTAGTAAAATTATATATTTCTAATTTATTTGTGCATAAATATTTAGCTTCAGGTGAAATTGTAAAAATATGTCATAGCAAACATAAATTTGGTTTCCAGTTGGTGTATCTCCTAATAAGGAAATACATGCTTTTGTATGCTCTATTTTATGATAATACAACAAATGAAAACAGGACACATTCCTTGTACTTTTGTCCAATGATTTTTCATAAATCTGTCAGTTCTACAAAGAAAAATAAACTGTCCTCTTTTTTTTCTTAAAAAATCCAACACAGAAAAATATGTATTGTCCTACTATCAAAGATTAATACACCATTTATCTAGTTTCTTAGTTTCTTATTCAAAGCCATGCACATCCTTAGAAATGCAAAGAACATTTACATTTCACAGATGGTATCTATTTTTATAAACCTACAATAGATAAAGGGAGGTCACTCAGTACAAATTGTCAGTGTTCAAACAGGTTGTAGTTCATGAGGAGAGATATGACTATTATATACAAAGCAAAGTGGTTAATAATTTTTTCAAATATTACTGTGGTCCAAACATAATCTAAGAGGTTTCAAAATATGAATTGGGTTTCAGAAAAAGGTTCAAACAGGGTGGGGATGCATGGTTTGAAATCAGTGAAGGTCATTAAAAAGATTATGGCAAAAACAGTGAGACAACAAAACAAAGATTATGGCCAAAAAAGTGAGTGAACAAAACAAAAGATTATGGCCTAAACAATGGGAGAACAAAACACAGATTATGGCCTAAACAATGAGAGAACAAAACAAAGATTATGGCCTAAACAATGAGAGAACAAAACACAGATTATGGCCTAAACAATGAGAGAACAAAACAAATATTATGGCCTAAACAATGAGAGAACAAAACAAATATTATGGCCTAAACAATGAGAGAACAAAACACAGATTATGGCCTAAACAATGAGAGAACAAAACAATGATTATGGCCTAAACAGTGAGAGAACAAAACAAAGATTATGGCCTAAACAATGAGAGAACAAAACAAAGATTATGACCTTAACAATGAGAGAACAAAACAGATTATGGAATAAACAATAAGAGAACAAAACAAAGATTATGTCCACAAACAGTGAGAGAACAAAACAAAGATTTTGTCCACAAACAGTGAGAGAACAAAACAATGACTTTGGCCAAAAAGATATGAGAGAACAAAACAAAGATTATGGCACAAACAGTGAGAGAACAAAAGAATGATTATGGCCAAACCAGTGAGAAAAAACAAAGGCTGTGGCCAAAATGTGACAGAACAAAACAAAGGTAAGACCAAGGTTACATGGATCATGGCTGAACATAAAACAAAACAAAGGCCAAGGTCAAACAGAGATATAACCAAACATGGTCAAACTCAGAAAAGACCAAAGCAAAGACCATGGCCAAAACTAAGAGAGAACAAAACAAATACCTTTAATGTTTAATTCAGGAATAAGTTTCTTGAGAAATCAAGTTTTTTTTATGTTAATGGTCATATAAACATTTCATTCTGACATCCATGGAGGTATTATACACAATCATACTTTATGTGCCATTTGAATAATCTGAACTAAGAAACCTTTCACTATGTACAAATATCATTTATAAAATCAAATTTGTATAAATGACAGTAACATGATATATGATTGTACATCAATATAGTTTGCCTTTTGATGTTTCACACCCATGGTGAAATCTATTTAGAGTGAAATTAATAATCGTTATAAACTTTTATTGAAACTGATTTTTCAAATCATAATGGCAAGAAATTGTAAGTGCATCCTGTAAACATGTTCATAATTTGTTGTTTATAACTTGAAAAATACACTGACAAAGTGTTTAACTTGGGGGGTACAAAAAATTTGGCAAACAATATACACTTGGTGCCATTTACATTTGGAGCCAATCGGAACACGCTCGTATATTTCCGTCGTATATTTCTTCGGAAATAATACTCGGAGGTAAGTGTATGAATATGAGCATAAATATGCTCAAAATGTGATGCGGTCGACACTGCACACACTTCCGCCTGCATTCGCATGGCATTAAGTTCCTACTCCAAAATCATAAAAAAAATACTATTTGTATAAAAATATAGTCATCTCATACTTGTGAAACAATATTTTCAATAAAATCAATTAAAATATACTAGATTGTGGATCATAAATTTGCAATTGTAAAAAACTGAAACCCGATACGTCACAATAAGCATCTGACGTCATCTTAACAAGAACGCCAAAAGGACGGCAAAACGCAAGTCTGTGATGTTTCTAGCGATCACGTACGTTTCAGTTTTGAACAAGATAAATTAAAAAGTCAGTCTGTTCAAGTTTAAAGTCGAACAGTTATGTGTTTATGTTTTAAATCGAATTTTTGATATCCATTATTGCCGCGCTCACATGCAGAAAACATGGCCTACCAGAGGTCACTTTACTGGATTTTATGACGGAAATGGCCGA
The DNA here is from genome assembly GCA_034783895.1 of Geukensia demissa. Taxonomy (NCBI): domain Eukaryota; kingdom Metazoa; phylum Mollusca; class Bivalvia; order Mytilida; family Mytilidae; genus Geukensia; species Geukensia demissa. The sequence continues at coordinate 7,289 of JARWCS010373079.1, forward strand.
TGTGATCAGATTGATTTGGAGCTGCAAGCCGTTGAAAGCAAGAAATTCAAAGAATGTTGAAATGTGGCTAAATGGCTAAAGGCCTTACATTTTGCTTACATACTTCATTAAAGTTTAATTTTAATAAAATTTTTTATTTTACTATGATAAAATGTTAAAACTTGTGTTAAATTGCACATAAAATAGTGATAATTTTTTCCTGCATGCAAATCATTTATTATTTGAAGGACCAATTGAGAGGTGTAAAAATTGCCAAATTTAGTAGAGTGTGTCCAGTAGTGGTCACTGGTATTATCTAAATGTATGTAAAAGAAAAATGTTCAAAACTAAGCTGAAACATGGCAATCAAACTCTACAACTACCTTAGACAAAGTGGTTGATTATCTTGGATAGAAAAGGTTATCTTTCTCAAGGAGATAAAGCCTATCACTGACAAGATAATTACAAATTACTTAAGGTGCATTCATTGTTGATCAACTACAATAATATTAATATTTATCTGTTAAACAAGATGAGAAATGTAAACTCCTGCATCAGTATAATATAAAGTCTAAATTTGATAACTATATTATCAATTTATGTTTCTTACTTTTGCCTACCTCTAATTCAATTTTTATCTTGATTTAGCATTATCGAACAATGAGGTCTCTCTAATCTGTAGGTAGATTTATCCAAGGTTGCCATTATTCATACATAACTGTAGGCATGTCAGATTTTGTATTTAAAGAATCAGAGACTACTTTAACATTCAAAGCTTACCATTCTAAGGGAACTTTAAGTGGGGGTATGTTTTTTTTTCTCAGAAATTTTTCGCACGCAGCATAATTGTGTTTAGTTTTTTGCAGTGAATTGTAACAAGATTAACATTACACTTTAAAGGGGGAAACCCGCATCAGTATATTTTTATTGTTACTTGCTGGTCCAAATTTTTTTTTCCATAACCCTCCCCTCAAAGTTAAATGGCAGTTTCCTAATAGAATCTATAACTGTCCATGTTCATATTTATGTTTTATCACCTCCGATTGTAATGGTTAGAGTACTGCCTTGAGTACAGAAGGTAATGCGCAGACAGAAATTTTAGTATAGCCTCTTTTTTGAAAAGATGTGCACATTAAAATTCAAACATTACAAACACAAATTATCTGTACACCAATGTAACAGAACATTATTCTATTTTTGGATAAAAACTAGAATCATAAATGGTATTTTTACGTTTTATTTGTTAGGAATGTTGGCCATCTTGAACAAATGAGCTGTGGCATATATATATAGTGACAAATGAAAAGTATACCCTCCTGTCAAAAGTTTTGAGCCAGAATTAGCAAAAAATTTACTTCTGCCAATAGGACATTTCAGAAATTTGAAACTAATTTAAGATTGTGACTTTCATATTTTTAGGGTCTTCTGAATAAATTATACATGTATGGAAATACATGTATAAAGATGATTTCTATCTGTCAGAACTCTAACAATCATACATTATAGCATGCTTCAAAGAAAGTTACCATCTTTCATGAAAAAAAGTTCTTTCCTGAAAAAAAGTGTTCTAGAATTAAATTAACACACAAACATTTTCCTGGTGCAGAATATAGAAACAGACAGACAGACACACATTAGTTTCAGTATTATTGCTAGACGTTTTCTATCCATCATTTATCGGGGCGTGTGAAGTTCATCGAAGATATTATTATAAATGTTTCTTAATGTTACATCTGTATAATGCTACTACTTATAAAACATCTGCTTCACCTTGGTTTCTACCTTAACATTACATATGGCGAGTAAAGATAGAAATTGATTATAGAACCACCCTACAGAGTGTAAATATTGTTACTTTTACCCCCAGAACCTTGAACTTCAGGACACCAGGGCAATGTACAGCCAAAACAAACAGAAAGGGAGATAACCATCTAGTAGATCCAATCATAAAAACATTGGATTTAAAGTTTCACATTCCTTACAATGGACAGCCACTGGTGTAGATTACTAAAGTTTCTCAAAATCTATGAACTGAGTTTATATTGAGAACAGGCTGATAAAAAGAATGGTCGTGGAGTGCAGATATGGAATTATTATTATTACCAAATAGAGCAGAAAGCCTAAAACAGGGATGTTAGGGATAGGTTTACAACTACCATCTGATGGTATTGTCCTCAACAATGGTGCTGTAAGCAACTACTTCTAGTGCCGTGAATCTTTGGGTAACTCAGAATGATAAAGACTCCCCCAAAATAAAAGAGGGATGGTATACCTGTTTTCTGACCCATAGGTAATCTATGGGTAACTAAAAATGATACAGACTCCCCTCCCCCACAATAAAAGAGGGATGGTATACCAATTAAGTGTTAGGTGTTTTCTGACCAGTAGGTAATCTATGGTTAACTGGGAATGGTACAAACTCCCCCAAATAATAGAGGGATGGAATCGAGTAACAAAGGTAGATATATATACCGGGTACACAAACATGATTTTATTGTAAATATTCATACTGGCAAAACATCACCATGACATGCAATATATGAATATGTGAATAGGTATGAAAATTGGAATCCACAAATACTAATACTTTTACAGGGTTTAAATCCTATAACAGAAGCTAAAGTAATACCAGATGCTTGTTTTTGAAATTTTTAAATACTTTTTTGTGATTTTTCGCAAATTTAGCAATTCTTATAACCAGAGGCTCCATGGAGCCGGTAATCGCTCACCTGGAAAAATTTTTGTTGAACATTCATTTCTTCAAAGTAACAATTCAATACACTGCATTTTCTGACAAGAAAATGTTTGAAAACTGGTCCAATCAGAATACATTATTCGGTCCTGGCAGCCATGTTGATTTTGGGATCGGCACCAATTTCATAACTCTGGTAAAGGACCACCTGCCTAACATTTCTGC
>JARWCS010373101.1:0-10183 GCA_034783895.1 Geukensia demissa
GCATATAAAACATCAGTTTTAATAATTAAACCATTTTTCTAATTGTTTTCCCAATGTTCATATTAAATGACTACAATGCATATATCTGAACGCACCTTTTAATAAAATGCATTAAACTGACTAGAATATATTTACCCGAACGCAACTTTACTATTTCCCAAATTACTACAACAAGGTTTTTCGAATATAATTTTACTATTACCAAAATTACTCTAACAACATTTTCCGAACGCAACTTTACTAGTAAAGGCGACCACATGATAGTCACGTGAAAAATACTAAAAATAGGGAGTTTATAAACTCAAATTTTTCGGTTTTTTATCTACAAAAATGCTAATAATTCACTTTGAAATGCTTATAAATGTCATTGCGTTAATAAAAATCACTTTGAATATATAAATCAATGTAAAAAGAATATTTGTCGTTGCTCGTGATCTAAACAATAAATTTGGCTTACCTCCAGTAGCACAATCAGTACAGATTTTACACTAGTAAAGTTAATATTTTTTGTCCAGTGAACAACTAGCAAATTAATATATATACACAAAATCATCTGCAAATATTATGCCGCCACACACGAACATTGGCGCTAAACGATACTTGGGAATGAAACATGGATTTTTAGTAAGTGATGTCTACAATAATTGAGTCAATATGTATGTTCTACATGCTGCGGTTTGTTTTTGCATTTACACAATAATTTTGTTCTTTAGACATTAATGTTCTTTCTACACCTAATCCAACCAGACGCATTTTGATTTGAAATTGTTGAAATTCTGGAGGATTTAGACGACATGATGACTGAAAAAATGACGAATGAAAATTATAATTAAGGATTAAGCGACTCCAAGCAATAAAAGGTCAGGTGCTATGAAAGTCTTCACGGTTTAGGTTTATCAACATTTCAAAGCAAGAAATTGTTGACGGCTTCTCTCATTAATGTTTATGATATTTCAATTAGAAAATCGTCATGTGATCATCATATGCAATCATTCCGGTATTCAAGGCTATATATTAATCATTTACAGTCTACAGAAATTCCTCGTTTTTCGGCACATATTCTGAATTTATCACATTACGTTACACTTCTGCCACGTCAAAATATAAAAAAATATGGTTTTCTTATATAGTTTTTTTTTTATAATTTTGTTGATTTAGGGTTAAGTATACATTCAGGAATAATCGATTTTTATTAATTGTGGGAACTTCGAGTTTATTTGAGGTTTTCAAGTTTCTAAATCAGCCCCGCAACTTGTTTCCATAATGAACTTTTTGGTTAAACATGTTAAATCCTCAAGCCAATATGGCAAAAAAGAGCTTTTTCAGTAATTTCCTGACATTTCTAAAATAGACCGTTAAAGGTCTTCGGCCTCGAATTTTTATACGTCCTGGAAACCTCGAACTTCTGACATAAATTTTTCATTGATGGCTAAAAGAATTCGATGTCGTTCTAGTTTTATTTTTAGCCCCTGCAATTTGATTACTTCAAATGTAAAAAAAATGTTCAACAATTATCTGTCATGATTCTAAGCAGGTGCACATACGCCATCGAAGATATGCAAATTTTTGTAACCCGGAATGCATCCGTAATTTGTATGTTTTTGTAAGCGTTATCTGCCATTTGGGACGGTGTCTCAATATAGCTGTAACGTGATAAAACCAAAAATATTCCTTTTTATTGCAAAATTCATAATATTTACCGAGACAAAATAGTGTGATGCGGATTGTCATAATGAACAAACAGATTGATTTTTTTATTTAATTTTTAGCTAAAATAAAATTAGAAAAAATAGAAAAATTTGTAGCTGAAATAAAATTAAGAAAATAAAAGACTTTATAACTATATTAATATACCTTTCCATATGGGAGACAACTCTTACAAATTCAGAGATACAAAAAGTCCAAAATAAGCAAATAGGTCATGATTTCTGGATATGTATTTTTATCAGCAAGGGTCAGGCTATTTTTCCACGCAATGTATTTGTCATAATTTAATTTTTTATCATAAAACATGATAAGTTAGGACCTGCACAAATATTATTTTTCTGGTACTATGCTTCACTCCAACAAAAGAAAAAAAATTCGAATAAAAAATCATTTACTAATGCGTTCATTTTGATATGTAAACTTTTAGAATATCCGATCTTGCAGAAGGTTATATGTGGTTGTGGAGAGCGGTTTTAACTCGCTGTGTTACAGTTACAGTTTCTGATATATCGTCCAAACATCTATTTTTATTTATTATGTCAGTGTAATGAGCATCAGTATAACAACCTGCGTAAAACAGTTTCAATATTGATTATCAGCATTTTAAGAACAATGTAAATTTATATATTGGGTTTTTGGTTGTAATTGTCTCTCCATTTTTAATTCACTACCACTCTAATAAGAAGCTTATACAACGTAAAAACCCAAAGGAAAAAAAACAGGCATGATTTTGAGGAAGATAACTTTGGTCTGGGGAAGTTGCTTCTAATTTTAAAACAATAAATTGGAGAACGATACAGTCATAAATAAAAAAAAGAAAACATGACAGCGCCGTAACACTGACATCCGCGGACTATTCATTTACCATGACTGATGTTAATCCATGAATGCAATCAGATAGGGTTTGCATTATTATGTTAATTTTGTTGATTGTACATTATTTTATGCAAAAACCAAGTTGCAGTCATTCCGTTACTGCCAGTTGTGCATTAAATGATGCAGTAGAATTGCATGTTAACTGTCCTTCAATTAATGTGTCAAACGACTATGAAATTGTCAATAATTATGCAATATAATTGTTCGGCTCAATGGTTCATTGTACTTAAAGTAAGCCGAGGTATGCCATCAGATCCAGCTTTATAAGGGGATTGCTGTATTTGTAGAAATTTCATCAGTCAACACTAAGTACTAATATAATGATAGCATGACATAACAGAACTTACATAAGATGGGAGCGTCCGTATTAATAGCGTTATGCAGATGGTACGTACTGAAAGATTACTTCATGTCAATTAAAATTTAGCAGAGTTGCATCTGTAAACATTAATTTATAACCCTTTGGACTTTTTGAATAGATAAAATTATATGTGGTAAACCTACATTAAAGAATCAAATAGGCCATTTGAAAATGAAAAAGGTACCAACGTAAGGGATTTTTAAAGAATATTATTATTTGACCACGATTTCAGTTTTTAGTTCGCCTTTCAAAAGTAAAATGTGTTTGCAGGTGGAAATGATGAACGGGAAATCATTCTTTTATTTATTTAATGTTTGTAGTCATTTTTCGTTGTATTAAAATTTAAAAAGTTAATAAACAAGTTCCTGGATATATAATTCAAGTTTCCGATCTGGGATGCTATCCTAATGTTTAAATGAAAAGAACTGCCAGGAGGTTAAATCTATTGTGTCATGTTTTGAGAGGGTAATCATGGTCTTCCTACTTGTATCTCATGTCTTCATCATTTACATTGAACAAACAGTTGCCTCATTTGAAATATAGAATGCAGCCAGTGTCAGGAGAGACCAAAATCATATTACTTTCGGCCCGTCTATGTTGCTTGTCATTTTCGTGTGGCAAACGCTACAATTATCCATAGACGTATTTTTTTCTGTTTGTTCGAATGGTGTTTAATATTCAATGCTTAATATTCAGTAATCTGTAATATCGCGGCGGTCAGTTTTACTAGTCAGGAAGCCGGAGTACCCGGAGAGAACCACCGACCTTGGGCAGGTAACTGACAAACATTATCACGTGCGATGCGAGTTAACTTCTACCCGCTTTTGTATCGTACAATATCAAGCGAAAACTCACTCCCTATAGGTGATAGACTACAGTGATCCATAGACATATATGTTTTTTGTGCGTTTTTTTTTCTGTTTTATAGTATTCTCCCTTTTAAAAATGCCCTTCAAATGTCTTTCAACTTTTCGCATCTCGCTTCCTCTTCTTTTCTTGGTCACATCTTGGCTACATTGGCATTTATAGGAATTAGGCACGTCAAAGTATGTGTGTTGACTATTCAAAGACGAGCAGTGGGCCTATTAGTACATGATTACCTGCCAATTTATCTTTCGAATAACAGTTCCATGGTATGTTTTCTTTCAGCAAATTGAATACATAGTGAAAAAGTACTGATTTGATTTTGAATTTAATGCTGTCGATTTATTTCATAGAGAGACTGCCAATGTTAATATGTTATTATCTATAGGCTTTGAATGGATTCTCAAACTGTGATAGATGTAAGTATAGGTTAAAAAGATCACGAATTATTTAACCGAAAGCGTAAAGTGTAAGCTTTCAGATTTATGATATAATCAATGTTGTTATTACTTTAAGTTCGGATCACATCATTTCATCCAACAGCGAATTCAATACAAATACAATCGTATTCGTTTTAATATATTTGCAGTATTGACTTGCAAATGTAGCTATGAATAAAAGGAGCAACTTAATGAAACCAATATTTCTTAATCTTGATTACTAAAATACACAACCAATTAAAACATTTCTATTATTCGTCTAGTGTAGCATACGTATTCAATGTGAAAACTGTCAGATAAATCTTATCCCATTTTTTCGTCATGAAAATCTACCAAAATCATTTGCAACCGTTTTTCCTTTGGCCATATTCATTAAACCTTGGTAAAATCATGACAATATTCTATTTTGACATTTTGATTAACCGATATTACCTACGAGAACATTCTGATATGCGATCCGTTAATCTTCAAAAGTATTGTCAATTCAAAGGGGCGTTTCGACTTTCAACAATAAGTTTTTTTTCAATGCGTAAGTTTAATTTTTGTTTAGAATTTACTGTTTGTTATAAAACAAATCTTTGGCCAACATTGTACACAGTTTCATTTTAAATACGCTTCTTTTACCTACAAGTATCATGTGTATATGAAAAAAGTGTTGAATGCGATTCTTTTTTTTTATATTAGAGTATATTGAGCAATCCATAGATTGAAATTTTTTAAAGATGATAATCATTATACCTAGTTGCTTACCGTAGGGAATACCTGGATAATAAAGTCTAGTGTATAATACCCATGTAAAGGATAAAAAGTACACTGTCAAATGAGACACGACATATTCGAAACAAACTAAAATAAATAATCGAACAAAAACGGAAACAGAAAGAACAAAGACTTGGACTCCACGAACTCCTTTACAAGATCAGATGCTCCGTAAGGGAGATCTTTTCATCAAATATTTTTAGTCCACTTAAAACTTACTAACCTGTCTGCTCCACTGGCATCTTCGAATACTTTTAACACTGCTCTATTTAAAATACAAAATTAGCAATGTTTAATAAATATGGAAAATTTAGGTGTGCTTTATGCACATTTGAAGGAGTACCTTCTCATCAGGAGCATTAGAACCGAAACATATTAAATCAAAGATAATTCAAATATAGCAACAGAAGCACTAAAATCCAAACAAATCTAATTGGGAAATATCAAACACTGTAATGTTTACATCTACGGGCAAATATAAAAACCTAGTTTATTAAATGCAAACAGACAATTTCGCTTGAATGTTAAGCATGGTTTCTGCGAAAAAGAGAAATTTGAATATGCTGCGTTGTGTTACAATTGAAGGTTTAATAATTATCATTTAATGTACTAAAATGTGAAAATAAAGAAAAAGAACATGGTAACCTGCACCAAGTAAGAACTTGCACATAATACATTGTCCCCATCAGCATACTGATTTATTATTTATGTACAATCCATTGCAAACATTATTCTGAAACTCTTTGAATTGGAATCAGTCCATGGTTTAACCAACTACGAAAATATGCTCGGCATAATGACACCTAACCTTATAATGCTTAATCTGAAAGATATTCACCTTCATAATGTTGCCGTAAACTTATACAAAACATGGTTTTCATTACAAATTACAAAATAATAGGAAAATAATCAAAATAACATTGTCGAGAGACTTGAAGAGGCAGTATATTGGATTTTGCAAGACAAAGCTTGATGTATTTACCTAATTGTACATACCGCTTAAACATAATGAAAGCATCATGACAACAATTTTATTTTTTTTAAACTATCACCCTTTCTGTTAAAATGTAGAGTGTTTTCCTCAATATTTTCTCTAAAACGTTCATTTTACACATTGAATATCAGCATGGGGAAGTATGGATGATTGAAATGGAACTAGTCTTATATGAATTGTCGTAAATTGTAACTAAATGATGCATAAATATTCTTTTAAGTTTTTAAAATTTTATTGTTTCAAACACAGTAACAATTAAGTATAAACATATTAGATATGTTCTTGAAAAAGTAATCTGCTATCCAAATTGAAGCCATTATTTAATTCTATTTTATCTTCAATGTCAAACAAGCTCACTCTCTTATGTTTTAATGACTACTATTTAGTTATTTTGATAGATTTAAAACGATACAACCCAAAGTTATATTTTTGTTAGTAGAATTTGTCTCGTTGCTGGTTAATTGATAAGAATGTGATAATTTAAACCATTTCCGGATTTGACAAAACATGACCTTCTGATTTTGACATTCTGATTTGATGCCGATTTTGACATTAAGGACTTCATGGTGGGTGTTGTGCGCAGGACGGACGATGCTTACACTTCTAGAGCACCTGATGCCACTCTTGTTTTGTTATGAAGTTCGTGGATTCCAATCCTTTGTTACTTTTGTTTCCGTTTTATCTTTTAATTTGTTTCAAATTTGGCTTGTCTCGTTGGACTATGCACCTATCGCGATGCAAGATATTGGATTTAGACTGGATTTGTTAATGCCAGTTTGATTAGATGACTTAACCATTATCTGGCTGGAAATATCATAATGAACTAATCTTTACTAAGGATTACATATTGATCAACAGGATGACGTAAACGAGCTCCTTTGGATCTTTCCATATGCAATTTCTAAAGATTCTAGCATTCCATGGTAGTTTTTCTTCATATGACTTATAAAATATTCCGTAAATCAATATTTTAATTGCATTATAGAAAATCCCCAGTTTTGATGACATTTTGATATTAAAGTAAGAGTTAAAATCTAAAACGATCTTATTTATTTATAAACTAGTAGTTTACATCTAGACATTTTCATAGCGTTACATTTTCCACAGAGTATCATGAAAACATAACATGTCTAAATAAATGATAGAGAGTTATTTTTTGGGTTTTTGTTAGTTCATTATAAAATTTAAAAAGTTAAATAAGAGTAAAAAAAGGAAAGCAAAGCGGTCGATTGCGTTCCCACAAGTTATGCCGAACATGTATCTCAATCATAAAAATGAAAACGGCAGAAACGATATATTCAGAAAAATACACTTATACGATCAATGACTATAAAATTTTATCTAAGGATTGATAGGGGATTTAACTAAAACATGAAAGAATAGTGAGCAGTTCCTCTTTTTTAAACACTTGTTATTCTGCGCCCTCTAACAATGAATGTTACATCTGTGAGATACGGTGGAAACAGGTGATTTCTTCATAAAATCGTATATGTTTGAGAAGTACCAGTGAAGTCAATAGAGGATATATAGACAAGACTAAATGGATAGCTTAAAGATAACTGCATTTAAAAGGTAAATACAAACAGTTTATACAGAACAATTTCGCTATTATATACATAATTACAATTGCTCGAATTCTAGTAAAGCATGTTAAAGTGATTCAACTACATCATGTATGAAATGAAGTAGATGCGTATCATTCTACCTGTCTGGGTATTCGTATTTGTTAATTAAAATTCACAGAATTGTTGAATTTGTTTATGTTCATGAGAAAACTACCTTTATTTTTAATAGGAAGTCACACATTTAACCCTTGTAATAATTTCAATCCAGAATATGGTATTTTCAGCCAACTTCCCACTTTTGCCAAAATTTTCATCATAAAGATTATATCATTAAAGTTATTAGCGTTTACTTTCCAAAAAATTAGGACAACAACTGGTGTTTGCAAGGTTGAAGCCGAGCAAATATTCTCTTCTAGACATTAAATGCCAGTATCTCCAGAATCGTGTTTATAACTACATTAGATTGACATTTGTTTGGTAATAAAACATATTTCATTGGTAATTCGACATCTAATTCATCAGATAGAAACTGGACAAGCTATGTATCATAATTTATTTCTCATTGATCATGTGTCGCTTAATGATAAGAATTTATGATCAGCGACAGTGATGGAATGAATTCATGTGAAAATAGAAATAATGCATTTCCTACAAAAGATCTATATGTAATTGAGTTATCTTTTATGAGGATCTGTCATGTTTATCAAGGATTGCATTAAGGTTTTATGACTTCAATAACTAGCTTCTAACACATCAATGCTCTGTTAATAACCCTAGCTACGAACGCATTTTAACATAGTACACACTATCGTTTGCCATCATTTTTGTGAAATGGTAATAGTTTTCTGGTTTGTATACATACTATTAAGTCTCTAAATACATGCTCAAATATATATGATTTGATCAAGACAGGTACTGTTGATTTCAGAGTGCCAGGACATGCAACTTGATCATCCTAAACCAATGTCAAATAATCATGCTTATTTATCTATAAACAGGTCACGTGGTAAAACCAATCTACAAAAAACACTTTTCCCTCCCTATTTATCTCTATTTTTTCCAACAAATAAGTAATCAAAATGTAATTTGTTATTCATCCATTAACACTGGATGCTATTTAGATTACACTCTAAGAATTAATTGTGTACGTCGTGGCTTTTTACGTAGTGTTGTTTGACGGGTGCCAATAGTGGAGCAGGAGCTGCTAACTCTTCCGGAGCACATGAACTCACTCCGTTTTTGTGTAGGGTTCGTGTTACATGTGTTACTCCAGCTTTAGTTTTCAGTGTAGTGTCGTGTGTTCTATGTTTGTCTTTTGCTTTATTTTGTAGGCCATGGTCTTGTCTGTCTTCCAACCTAACGATTTCTGTCTGCCCTTTTGGTTTCTTCGAATTCCTTCTAATTGGTTGGTGATTTAGATTTAAGTTTTGAGCATTTCTATGATATATTTCAATCCAAAAAAAAAAGATGCAGACTATGCCACAGAATGTTCTTAAGATAAAAAGTAAATTAGACCGAAATGAAAACCATATATACATGAAATGGGCACCGAAATAGATATCTTGCACAGGAGTTTAGACTAAATAGTGTGACACAATTTATATATTTTGAAATAAAAGTATTAGATTAAATATTTCAAACCCTTCACAAGGATTGCTGCGTGTGGGACAGGGAATGCTTACCATTCCATACATCTGATTCCATTCAAGTTTTATAACTGAGTTCGTGGATTCCAAGTCTTTGTTTATTTTTGTTTATCTTTTGGCTTGTTTCATGTTTGTCTTTTCTCGTTGAACTATGCACATTTGGTATATCCTTGGAAGCTCTCATAGGGGATATCGGTAAACAATTTTTGCAAAAAATAAGATTAACTCGAAAAACAACCACATAAGCAATAATAACGTAAAATACGGTTATTAATAAACGACATGGATTTACTACCGCAAAGGCAGTAACCCATTCCTGTCTTATCTTACAATTAACTTCATACCTTATAATTAACCTAACTTTAACATTCCCTTTGGACACAGAACTTTTCATTTTTAACCTTTATCAAGTATGCTAAAGACTGGAATTACATCAGCTCTTCCATGAATGTAAATAATAATAAAAAACTCCACACATTGACAGTGACAGATTATTGACAAAGGATAGAAATAACGCCTGTTTCCGTAAATGATATTATTTCGAAATAAAATACATAATTAGCATTAGAATCATTACATAGGATGTTAAAGATCCAAATTTGTAGATGAAGAATTCAAATATGTCCATCGAAATCCGTGAAAATTAACATAGACCCGTTTTCTTCTAATCGTTCACATGCTTAGTGCCTATACCCAAAAACAAACATTTTGACCTTAATTTTTTGTGTTATTTTGAATTTGTAACAGTTTTTGAAGATTAATACAACAATTTTAAAAATTATTGTTATTCTTTTAACTTGAAGCGCAAGTTTTTTAATGTATAGCAAATGTAATGTTGTATACATAACTAAATCATGTATATATAGTCTACATTGTAAATGGTAAAGTTAACATAAAAGGAATTCGAAGATACCAAAGGGGCAGACAGAAATCGTTAAGTCGGAAGACAGACAAGACCATGGCAAACAAAA
>JARWCS010373121.1:0-10182 GCA_034783895.1 Geukensia demissa
CTCCCCTTTCTCCCCCCTTCTCCTTGTCTCCCTTACCCTGTCCGCCCCACCTAGATCAGACCCTGTCATGATTGCGGTTATCTTAAAATGATTTATATTTGAGAGATTCCCACGTCTCACTTGGTTTGTCATCTCACTATGGAACAATAAATTACAACAGATTTGCTTACAAAAATTTGTCCTAAAAAATTGTTTTAATGGACCTTAGCCCTCTATAAGTCTTTTCAGTGATTGTGTGTTTTATTCTCAGGTCTTTTGGATGACTGTTACTTGTAAATATAAGCAAACGTGCACTTTAAATGATACAAATTCCCAAATTAATTTTTTTGATTAAGTGTTTAATCAGAAAAAGAAAAACGAACTACCATAATTTATTTGCTCACTAATTCATGTATCTGCCAGTCATTCACGGAAAGAATTCTCAATTATCCGTCTTTGATCTGAAAATTATATTTTAAAGCTGTAATTTAATATATTTCTATCCCCTATATTACATTATCTCTCGAAATGAAACCTGTAAGTTGCACGTGTTTCTGTGTAATAATTTTAAGGACCTTTGCTTAGTGAGCTTTGAAATATATAACAAGAAACTATCCCTGTTTTGTAAATGTTGCATAAGGCTATTACTGTATTCCTTCTGCGGTTTTCATATATTCCAGATGGCGTGTGACCGTGTTGTCCTCAGGCACTTGTTTCTTTGCGAACCCCCCATGGAAAAAAAACAAGTGCCTGTCGTTTTGTCTTTGTTTTTAATGTCTGATATGTTTTTGCCAGCCTACAGAAATACTGTTAAGTATCCTTTCGCCCAGATAGTCACTGGCTTAAAAAAATAAAATGTCAGAAAGTAATGCCTAATACATAGTTCTGATGTGACATCACAACAAGCTACTGACCAATCAGATTTTGCCATTCGTTTTTACCTGTACTGTTATTCGGGGTGAAACATACCAAACACCCCGGGTTTTTACATTGGTGTAAGACAAATTTCAATCGAGTATATTTGTTTTCAGTTATACTGCATTTTCATAAAACATTGTTTTTCACGTTAACTTTACTATTGGTGATATTTGGTTTGAGTTTCATTAATATTTGTATGATAATAGTTGCAAAAATAAAGAAAATAAGTTGCCTTAAGGCAAGGTAAAAACGCAAAATTAGAGATGTTTCACCCCCAAACAAAATAAAGTACCAGGATGTTCGAAATTATGTATACAAAATGAGAAACTATTCATTAAACATGACAATCAAAATGAGGGTGGTACAGGGTTATTTTCGTGCAACGTTTTTACCCATTTTTATTTCCCGTTTTGTCATGCTAGAGTGTCGTTATATGTCGTGTTTCATGTGTCTTGATCAAAATGCAACATGCAAGCCATTTTCTAATTTTTCGTTCCTCGTGATTATACATTTTATTTCTCGTACGTCCGTGCGCGGGACCCCTCTGTACCACCTCCAAATGTTTGCTTGAAACAATTCATAATTTTAATTTATTTTTATTTTTCCTGTTCATAAGTTATGATTTCTTTTTCTAAATCCCAACATGCATCAGTAATAGGTTGCTCTTCTGAAGATGGGATACAAAAAAAATATAGGTCGATCTATCCACTATTTAAAAAAATCATATTCTTACAGTTACAGACAGTATAATCTTAACCGACAGTTATGTTTTAACACAAAGATGCTAAGAAATACGCGAATTCAATAAATTTTAATCTTATTTCCTCCTTTTATATTGGCTAAACGGTAAAAATTGAAACAGCTGATGACCTGAAAACGCCGTATCATATGTAAACAGTTGTTACCTGAAAATCAAGAGCACGAGAATGCTTGACACTTACTTTGTGGGGAGCTCCAAGTAGTTTATGAACTCCTCCTATTTGATTTATTAAAGGAACAGTCCTATGAAAAGTAAACAACGGCGGACGGGTCGGTTCAGGAAAATTTGTACTTGAAAATGGATCCGTATCGTCCAGATATTGCACTCGACACTCGAAGGTCGCCATGTTGTTTGATCTTATTGATTCCTCCAAATGTCTGACCTCCGAACCTGACAGGTCTTGTATTCCTCCGCCGTTATTAAAACGCATTGTTGTTTTTTATTCGATGGTTAATCCAAAATGAAAACTTATCCTCTTACAACAATTAAACATTGCTTAATGACCACTATCTTAGATAGTTACAGGCTGTGTTTGATTTGATGATTCATTTTTACCTGCGGCGGAAATCTGACAGGTGTGGATCGAGCAGACGAAGTTTTTTTATTACCTGTTTACACCTGCGATTCTTTGATCTTTAAATCAATAAAATTCTCTTCAATTAGCAAATACGTCCAAAATCCAATTGAGACAATTGACTACAAAAGTGGATCGAGGTGGTATGTGTGACAGACACCCATGAGCCCCCTCCCAACCCTTTAGAATCGGGGCATTTTTTCATCAGCTTTTTATTAACAGCCTAAATATGTTCCAATATTGTCAAAAAAGGAAATACCTACTTTAATTAATTGACACGGATGTTGAAATAATAATTTTATTTGAACAAGTCTTTATTTAAATGTAGAAACTTCTCGTCAATAAAAGTTTTGTTGGAATATACCATTTATCAAATTATAACAAGTGAAATTAACGTGATTTTATTCCTCAAAATCAGCCAGTAAAGCTGCAATCTGGGGGAAAGATTGTTGTACTATCAATTTGTTGGTTATGTATTGATCATTGCATTTATTGGAAGGCGTTAGCCTGGATTAACTACTGAAAAAAGTGATGTTGTTTAAACTTCGGAAATCTGTAAGAAGAGAGATAACTCACAGTTGCTCAGTTCTTAATTACCTTGTGCATTCAAACTAGACTGAAAGGATTGAAAGAGACAACAATTAAATGAAGTTTGTACACACTTCGATAAGATTTACACGTGTAAACTTGTCTAAAATTACCTTTTTAACGTCTACTCCCATATTCTCCAGCAGTTCATTAGCAGTTGGATATCCCTTGAAGTTAACATCACTGAAGCCCTCGGTCACACCTGGAACCCGTATAACTTTAGAAGTAGGCTTCTCACACAACCGAAGGATGTCTGTGATTGTTACCGAGCCTTTGTTTTTCTTTAAGGTGTCCCACATTTGCTGCCCGGTCTCAGATATGGTCCGTCTCATCCGAGCATCGGCACCTCGGTTTGGCGGTGCATTTGCGATTGTAGCTTTCTTGGGTGTCATCGGCGATTCGATGTCAATCAGCTTTTCTTCTGAGTTACAATTAGAAAATGAAAATAAATATGGTGCCGACATACTAACTTCAACAAACCAATCAGGATTATAATTTTCAGTATTGGCCATTTTGAAGACCAAGTTGAAAAATCCTAACACTATCATGAAAGTATTACGATTCAAAACAACGTTGAATTATGCCAGTAATTAAAAAGTCGTTATTAAATAAGGTATTTTATACCAATAAACATTATTGTTTAACAATAATAAAAAAAAACTGCGGGAATAAATTCCAAAACATCCGAAATAAAAGAAGTAAATATATATGCCACGCAATTGACCTTGGCTAAAGTATACAATCTTTGCTGTAAAACGACAGGTTCGGTATGTCTCAGACTGTTTCTGGCAATATGTCTGTCATGTTTCATTATATAAAGAGAAAAGAATGAAAGTGTAGTCATTATTGTAAATATAGACTATGATATACGTAGAAAACAAAGCTTGATACTTTTGAACATTAATTTCATTTTTTTTATTCGAGTCATTGTTTAGTATGTTCCAAAAAACAGAGCCACGCAAAAAACACCAAACTGCATATCCAATAGCTATATTTTAACAGAGAAACTTCCACTTAACGTTGGTTTCTTCTGTGGTATCGCCTGTTTTAGAATTGGAGATCACAACTTTAGTGAAGGGCAAACTGATACTTAAATTTTTAAACCGGCCTAATTCTTTTTTTTATCGCGCGATTGATTTGGTATTGCTGGGAGTAATATACTTACTTAGTTTTATAAAGTCTCTTGATATTGCAAAAGAAACTGAGGGAAAATGAAGCAGAGACGATATTTCTATTCAGTTGGCATATAAAGATTTACGAGACCAGTTCAAGTAACTGCAAATGATGGAGTTAAAAATGATAGGGGTTCTAAAGTTTAAAAAGAAGTTGTGGGGTACTTATAAGCTCTTTGGCCCTAAAAGTAAAAAGTTGAACATTGCCCATTTAATCGATCCGCTTGAGAGACTGCCGAGTCACATTGATCCAATTGTCATCTTGATATCAAAAGGTTTTAAAGTCATGCTTTACATTAGTTGATCGCCTGAGCTATGGTCATGTGACTTGGTAGTAATTGGACTAGATTGTTCGCCTTTCTACTTTCAAAGCCAAAGAGCTATTAAATACCAAACTTTTTTTTTATTTAAAAGGCAACATATAATCCTATTGTAAGTGAAACAGGTAAAGAAAATTTGCTCTAAAACAGCGATTTGTCTACGTAATGATTTCTTAGCTGTAGCTAATGTTGTCGAAACAATATTTACAACATAAATTAACAATAATCTCGACGTTTTTTTAAACGTTGGTGACTAATATATACTGACAGTCATTACGAAATAAACGATTGGACAGTCAATGTCAACAAGTTCAAATGTTATGGCAGTTATTTTTCTGTATTGCCGGCCTGAAAAAAGTCGATGTGACAACGGAACTATTTTTGATAACAATAATTCAGAATCAGTAAAAAGTTCACTCGACGTCGTCGACACTCTATCGCCAACATGACAAATTGCGTATCAGTGTACCCCTCTTTTGGATGGAGATAATGTTAATATTGAAATCTAACTAGGGACACATGTGATGTGGTCAATGACGTACATTTTATCAAACATTATCAACAGCTATAAGGATTAAGTGGAAAATTCTCTTTGGCTTAAAAAAACAACTGTTAGTTAATCAAGTACAACAAGGGATGGATACAAATTTTATCATTTTCACGCGTGTGAGAAAGGTAAGAACATGAATGGGCCGATTCTGAAAAATAACCAACTGTAACTTTTCTGCGACTGACTTTCATTCTTCAAGAAACCATCAACAAGAACGCTGAGATACTCAATGTATTTTATGAACAATTTATGGAAGTTGGTTTTCAGAATCGGTCCATTGCTGACATGCAAGAATAAAATTATATAAAAAAGTCGACTTCGGACATTATGCATCTGCAAAAGGAGATTAATTAAAGCTCAAATAAAATGACATTTTTTATTATTTTAGAGCTTAAAAGGTCAGAGAGAGAGAGATATATATAGAGACAGAGAGAAAACAGAACAGACCATAAAAGAGTAGGGTCATTTAGGCCTCATTTTGTCTAAAAAATCTGCCAAAATAATTTGTTGATTCCACAGTTTACTTAAAGTGAAGTCTGAATAATTCAGGAAGTAAAAATAACCAATAATTTTTTACCCCATACTTGCACACCTCGTGTACAAAATGGTCGTCTATATGCCTATTTTGAAAAATGTCTAATTTTTGCTAATTTTTACCGTTTTTGAAACATATTTTGAAATGGACAAATAAATCAAATTCATATTTTGTGAAAAGACGGAATTTTTCATCCTAAAATTAAATTTAAACAATTTGTTGTTTGTTAATTGCGATCGATGTTTTCTAAAAGGAAATTTCGTTAGATCTAACTGGAAACCTACTGTTTTAATAGGCACAGAAAGCGACGTTGTATTATATGTGACCATATTTCTAGAGATGAAAATATACCTTCGTATTTTGTGGCCAAAAACATGCCAACGCCCCTACCTTTAACGAAAGCAAGTCAAATATCGATGAACATAATAAACAAAGAACCAACCAAATATGCAAATAAGATTGATAAGTAGAACATTTAAGATGTCAATCGCGCTTCAGTACTGCACAATAATGTCCGGGTATTTTATTGAAATAACTTATTTAAGATTCATCGTTGTATGTCTTTCTAGTGGCGAATGATTTGTGAGCATTTAAGTAGAGAAGAATACTTTAAATATTTTGAATCCCTAACCATTTTATATTGACGATAGACACCATCCGAGGCTTTCAAAAATCAGAAATAAGACGCTAGACACTACTCGAGGCTATCGATTCAGAAATAAGACGCTAGTCACTACCCGAGGCCATCACCAATTCAGAAATAACACGCTAGAAACTATCTAAGGTTATCAATGATTTAGAAGTCAGACGCTGGCTATCAATAATTCAGGAATAAGACGGCGGACACTATCCAAGTCTATCAATAATTCAGAAATAAGACGCCAGACACTATCCGCGGTTATCAACAATTCAGAAATAAGACGCTGGACACTAGCTGAGGCTATCAATAATTTAAAAATAACAGGAAACCATAAGGATAACAGATATACAAATTATTCTTAGAAGTATGTGTATTAAATTTGGTGAAGATAAAGTTATTTGTCTTCTTATTTTTTTGTTCAATTGGACATTTTCTGTGAATGTTAGCGGTAACAAAGCTGAAATTGCATGCAATTATAGCATTAATATCAAACGAAATAATACATGGAACCACAAAAGCGGAATAGATACACCTCACAACATAACTAAACTAAGAACAGAAGATAGACGTTTTGAGAAGTGGCAGAGTTCTAATAACTACTCTCATGCCGGGAGATCAGGAAAATTGCACAATATCAAAAGTGAAGCCGTCCTCAAGATATGAATTTCAAATTAGACACTTAAACAGACAAATATTTGAATTAACAATGCATATTTTGTTGACGCCATCACTTCCTGTGTCAATAGTTACCTAGGACTTTAGGAGATGGCTTTAAGGGGGTAGGGGTTTTCGGTACAGGTGTATCCATCAGATTTTGTGACCTCCTATTCAAAACTTCATCAATATTCTTACTGTCCATATAATATCCATCCGCTGACGTCGGCCTCGGCCCTCTTTGTCCTACCCGACGGGATAGATCTGCTGGTGCCCCCTGAAAGTCATCGTCTAAAACATGATCAATGTCTTGTCTTTGATTAATGTAACCAGTTTTGTCTTTCCGAGGCGAAACTGGCTGTTTTGGAGATTTCCTACCATTTATCATATCCGGGTGTGCTTGATTTTCATTCGAAAAAGAGGATGACGGCGATGTGATTTTTTTAATAGTGCCGTCATCCGTAACGGCAGAGTTGACAGACCGAAGAGAACCTTCGTTGCTTAAATGTGCAAGGCTTTCATTTGAGACGGCAAGGCTGTGAGGCCTGTCTCTCGCAGAAAACCGCTTACCCCTGTCATCCAATACATCCTCACGAGAATTGTGTCTACTGGACCTGTGATCATCTATCATTCCTTCCCGAGAGCTAGGCCTGGAGGATTTTCTGTCATCCAACATGTCTTCCCGGGAATTTTGTCTGCTCTGGACACGTCTCATTTGATTCCTGTTGGGTGATCCTTCTCTGTTAAAACCGAAATTCGAACTATCGCTAGTGTGTCCGTCTCGCCTTGGACGTCTATCGTCAAGCATGTCTTCTCGAGAACCCTCTCGTCTACGTCTAGCTCGGTTCGGAGATTCCTCTCTAGAAAATGCATCGGAAGAACTACCGGACTTTCGATTACCCTTCTTTGGTACACTGTCTTGCCGGCGATATCGGATTCCATCCGCTTCGCCATTTTCGAAAGATTTGTTAAGCGCAGATTTACGGAAATCTTTGTTCGGAAGTTTTGAATCTTTGTCATCGTCGAATACATTATCAAGAGAATGTTCTCTGCTTAAGTTGCGTTTCTGACGTGACCTTAGTCTGTTTGGTGACGTATCACGAGAATAAGACGGTGAGTTTTCTCTTGTAGATCGGACAGAATCCGTTCGGTAATATCCCCCTGACGAACGTTGGTCACGAGGACGCCCTCTTTCGGGAGAAACGTCCCTACCTTTCTGAGTAGGTGGCGGAGGAGGATAATCATGTGCGGAAAAATATTCTTCCGATTGGTCACTTGGAGCCTTTCCATCTGCACGTCTTCCCTTTAAAGGTTTAGGCGTTAATCGGTCCCCATAATAAGAATCAGGTTCCGGAAGTTGTTGTTTCCACTCATGCACTTTGGCTATACTGTCTCTTAACGATATTGTTTCAGGTGTAAGAGGCGCTTCTGCTTCGGGCGCATCTAAGATTTCCCTACTCCCATGACGTATACGTCTTGGTGGTAACGGCGGTGGTGGTGCTTCCGGTCCATCATGCTCGTCAAGAATTTCTCTACTATTTGTGCGTCTGCGCCTAGTAGGATTATCATCTAATATACTCTCTCTTGATGATGACCTATTATAATCCGGTCTCGAATCGGAATTTCGGCTAGATCGTTTGTCGACGACCGACATGGGTGTGCTTGTTCGCGGATTTTGTCTATTTCGTATATCGTCATTGTCTGCGTCACCATAAACTGATTTTCTCCAAGACTTTTCACCTGGAACGTCCTGAATCATATCATTATCTCTAAAAGAAAACCTTTTATTGTTTGGGTCAGGTGATGTGTAACTAGGTGAGGCGGGCACAGAAGGGTCATTGAATTTATCGCGAGTTTTATAAAAGGAATCACTCGGACCATTCGCACCACCAGATTCATCCATCATCGCCATAGCAGCTAAGGCCGCTTTATCTTTAATTCCATCGTCATCGTTTGCGGCTCGTCGCCCTCGCCTGCGAGGCGCTACATCATTGGTTTGTACAGAGGCGTCTGCCATTTCTCTGAATTCTTTGTAAATATTTTCTCGTCTAATTTCACGTGTTGTGTTCCTTATTCGTTTTGTCCTTGCAATTGCTTTTCTGTCTTTAATCTTATTCCTTTTCTCTCTTCTAGGCGGCTCTCCTTCACGCATAGGAGAGGTCCCACGAGATACTTTAAATCGTCCTTTTAAACCGTCCTTTTCGGCCTCCGGTGCACTGTCGTCTGTGTCAGTTTCATCAGAGGTAATTTGTTCTCTGCGTTTTGGAGGAGGAGGTTTTAAATGTTCTGTAGTTTCCCTCTTTTTATATGAATCATCTGGTTCCCGTCTTGGGGAATAATCGACGGACTGCTGCCTTTCGTATCGACGTGATAATGGCGGCGAACTCTCATATGTAGAATACGGTGAGGCACTAGTATAGTCTCCGTAACGTGAAGACCTGCTGCTAACAGGTGAACTTTCTCTACTTGCAGGACCGTAACTTCGTCCGGACCTGGACGATCCTCGATCATAAGACGCTAAAGAACGATTACTACCACCGTAATCTGACAAATATCCCGAGCGATTGGCATATGGGTCTGAATTAGTCGTTCGTGAAGAATATTTATCCCAATTATCTCGTGCTTGTGAATTTCCTCTGACACTGTGTAAAGGTGTATACATTTCTTTATTGCTTCTGCTATCACCAGAGGTAAATTTCTGGATTCTGTCCCTCACTCCGACGCCACCTACACCACCGTATCCTGAATATCTATTTGGCGTATACGATGATTTTTCTCTTGGTGTGTAAGAAGAAGATCCGTATGAAGGTGTTAAATAATTGCTTGTTTTTCCTGTTCCACCGTATTTTGAACCATAACTTGTTCCCACGTTATCGTAGAGCTGAAAATATATTGAAAACATTTGTAGTATTCAGACAAATGTTGCAAATGTTACAAATAGAAAATATACAAATTTGTATCGACGGGAAGGGATTTTTTTGCTGTTTTTCATCTTCTTGTTCTATGCATTGTAGGCATGGAAAATTATTGTCAGTATATATATTTTTTGTATTACTGATAAGTTTCAAGTTAGTCATATGCATGTACTCTACTTTGAAAGAATGTTTAAAAAGGTAACAAAAGTTGACAAGAATATTGAACACCACAACAACTTGCATAAGCTTACAACAACCAAACATATACAAAACATTTATACAAAGACAAAAATGTTACATGTTATAGATTGCTTGATTTGCTTTAACATAAAATGTCTTGCAAGTAGACTAAATTTCCTTCCCTTTTGAGACTACATTTTGTAAAAGTAAAACAAATAATTGAAAAAACTACACGATACCGCTATACCAACAGGATGACAACACGTCAGGCAGTTTTAAAGTAAGTTCTAATAGGTTGTTGAGAACTAACGCTCAAGAAGATATATACTAGTCAAAAAAAGAAACGTTACACTCCTTCAACATCATTTAAAAATTTGTTTGTGCGTTGTTTAAAATT
>JARWCS010373132.1:0-18066 GCA_034783895.1 Geukensia demissa
GAAATGGATATTTCGTACCGGTCAACCAAATCATGATGGCGACCGAAAAACTTCCGGAGTTATGACTCTAATCTTTCCCTGAGAAACCCTTGGCTCAGTAGCTTTCTAGTCAGGGTTTTCTTACTGATCATACGACATATCAAGGAAAAAAAGTTCTTGAAAAATTCTGAAAAGATTCCATGTTTTAAGTAAATGGTGAAATATCATGAATGTATTATAGAGTTAATTTTGTCAGATAATGGATATCCTCAGTATTAACACTTGTACATACATTGAAATCTGGTTAAAGCTACTAGTGATTTTTACATGATTCCTTATTCAGGTTAAGAAAAGGTTAAGTCTGTTTAAAATATTTTTTCATTATAGAACCCTACACAGTAAGAGAAGCAAGAATACATGTGCGTCATATTCGAGATCTACTTAAATCTGTGGACCCAGCAGATGCTTACAATGGTGTTGACTGCAATTCCATGTCCTTCTTAAATGTCGTCACTTCTGGTGACATCCTCGGTAAGAGGATTAGATCAGATGTATCCTAGAATAAAGATATTAATGATATTAAGAATCAGTAGCATGTGTCAGAACCACATAAGCTTAAGAATGATATGTCTGTTTTGCTATGGATAAAAAAAAAATGAAGTTTATTTTTTTAATTCCAGCACTTAAGAAAGCTTAGTACATTTTGAAAAAAAGAAAGTGTCAATAAAATGACCTCATAGCATGAATCTTTCAGTCATTATGATGAAGATGAATGAGATGTAAATAGAACAGATAAATCTATTCATAATTAGTTGTAATTCAGGTCACCCACTGACCCTGTTATTTACCACTAACCCAATTTTTTTATTGCCATTTTAAAAAAAAACAATTAATATCCCTGACAGACCCTTGTATTTTTGTTGCCAATCCTAGCATTTTTCAATTAACAAAAATGAAAACTGCTTATTCCCAGTAATCAGCTACAACTGAAACTCATTTGCCACTTAATTTTTCAAAAGTAAAACTGCCAAAATGAAGTATGATTGGTACCAATCGGGCTGCAAATTGCAATGAATGTCCAACTGTCTGAATTTTGGGAGATTGTAATTACAGATAGTTCAGGGTTGGTCAATACCTAATTTTCTTGAATTGACAAGCAACAATCCAACACCAACTATTTTAGAGGAAAAAGGGGCAAAATAGCCACAGCCTGAATTTTGACATTTTTATTTTCATCCAATTTTTATGTTTTTTTCCAAATGATTCTTTTTAAGAAATTCATTGTAATTTGTCAGATAATTTGTGCCATTTTTATATAGGAAGGGTGTCAAATGAGTGTGTCAATCGATTTTCTCTATGTTTTATAACTGTTTTCATACAAAATGTGTGCATTGCTGTGTCCCTCATTTACCATAGTGTTTGTATGTACAACTTTCTCATGTCAACAACTGTGATCTATAGAATATTTGATGACGGCAAAATAATTTTTGATATTTTAAACAAACACTTGATGACATATCAACCACAATTAAGTACATAACAAAAATCAGTTGTGGGCATTTAGTATTTCTAATGTCTGTCAGTTTACATATATACATTTATCTGGTCATAGTTTTCCTTGTTATTTGTATTGTTTAATAACTACCATAAAGTCAATATTAAGGTAGCACAAGAAGAAAATGGAAAAAAGAACTAATGCAGACATTAAATTTACTGTCACTTCCTTAGTTCCCAAAACAAACTTATATAAAGAATTGATCAATGTATCCATATTTGAAAATCATTGAAAGAATAGAAAGATAAAACCATATACCACAGTATGTAACATCAAATAAGCTGTCAGTTGGTACTTCATTTCAACTCTTTCATTTTTGTAAATTAAAGAGAAATGTCTGTCCTTGCCAAAGTATGATTGTAGATATAAATTACTATTCCAGACAAGAAGAGGACAAAGCCAGATTCTTTAGACTGCACACCACCAGATTTTATCATGCCAAACAGTAAAGAAAGACCATTATTACCTCTTCATCCAAATATTAAAGATCTTAAGGTTAGACTTACAGTACCTAATTAGGCGATTGATTTATTTCATCTCCGTAAAAAAATATATGTTCAACTGCAGGACTTTGACTTTCCAAGTGAACAGCTGGGCACTGGAGTGGTCTCTAGGGCTTACCAACAGAGCCGATCCAGTTTGCTGAATGTATCGTTTAAACAATAAGATCTAGTTTTATTATTATATTTTAAGGGTAGAATGCCAATGTTGTTATTTACTTTGTCATGGGACATGATTTATAGTCTTGTCTTGTTTGTTTTAAGTGTTAACATTTTTTGTCACACTGCTGGTATTGTGATGTTTATTTTAGACAGATCAAAACCTTGCTGCACATTGTTGAACGTGTTCGAGTATTGGTGTTATTACTTGTGTGAAGGTCCTAGACTGTACAGGAGTACTCTAATTTTGGTTGTTATAATGTCAGACATGCACTTTCTTTGATTGTTCTAGATTGGACTTTAAGATTTCGTCTAATTAAGTCTTTTGTTCTGTTTGCTTTTGAAGATGTCTGTTAAATATGTGTGTTCCTGGTTGATGGTATTGTTTAAAACCTTAATACTGTAACTTGAATTTTCACTTGAAAATGACAAAAATGACCAAAATAAAAATCAACATGACTAGTTTACTTGAGTGTTGACCTAAACTTGAATAAAAAGATCTCTTAACACTAACTTAAACTTGAACTAACATTCTCTTATATTTTCAGGGTCCACAATGCATCAAAGTATTAACATACAGTGGGTGGAATCCACCACCAGGAAACAGAAAAATGCATGGTGAGTGTTTCATATTCTGACCCTTGCTATCCACATAAGCATGTAGTCTGTCTTAATTAGGGAATTTCATCTTGCATAAGACATAAAAAATAATGTTTGTTTAGGCTAATCCGGCTCAATGGGAAATTCATTGCAAGTCCATGTTACTGAATACTGCTAAATTTTAATGGACCTTGGATCGCAATAAAAAACATTTTACAATGCTAAATTGAATAAGGATTGGGCTACAGAAAAAACCTATATTAGCCCTAGGGTGTTCTTTAACTAAAATTATGTTCGTCTTTGCTTGCCTAACAAAATAGCCACCACAACCGAATTAAGTTCAGAAAGGACCATTTTCTTTAAAAAGAATCTTCTTTGTTGCAACCAGACTTTGAAACAATGGTCCTGGATGGTCTCTTATTAAATGTTACTTGTAGTATACCCATGTGAGCGATCAAAAGTGCATGGTTCAAAGAGACAAGACAAATTTTAAACAAACTAAAAGATAAAATGAAAAACAAAATTGTGTCCAGCATTGTTTTCTGTGACCAAATTGAAAATCTTCTCTGATTGTAATCAAATTCTTTAAAAATTGTTCTATTCTATAAAGCAGTAGGGTACAAGGTGAGGTACTTCTGTTTAAAGCCTTTGGTTTCATGTCTAAACAAACACAGGTTTTCACACACTTAAGTGAATAAATGCCATCAAATGTACCTTTTAAAAAATATACAGTGGTATGATAAAAACATTTTGACAGATCATTAAGAATTAATTTCAAAAAGTTATTTTTAAATGAAATATTTTAATTTGTGTGTAATATGATGTTGAAAATTGTTAAAATATGGAGATAATTATGTTGTGATTCACATAATATATATATATATAAATGTGATTTATTTGTTTGTAGGTGATTTATTGTATTTATATGTGCTGACATTAGAAGATAAGAAGTACCACATTACAGCTTCTACAAGGGGATTCTATGTTAATCAGTATGTACATTAATGATTGTATGAATGGGAAATATAATCTAACAATGGAGACTCTTCTTTATACCGTAAAAGTAGCAATTTTCAACAGAGATATAACCAGTTCATTGATTTTTTTAATGCCCGCTCCTTCAGGTGAAGGGGGCATTTTGACCATTTGCATAAGTCTGGTACAAATTTTATTTTACTTTACCCTTGCCTGGCACATCGATTGTCTAGGGTATTTAATAGCTGTATCTAACCTTGAAAGTAGAAAGGTTAAACTCATAAGATAAGGATTACCAATTATTATCATATATTGCTGTTAACCCTAATTTTTTGTTGAAAAGCAACTGTTGGGATCAAAAATTGTTTTAGCGGACTTGACTTTCTCAAGTCGGTCCCCTGACAGTTTATTGAGAACTTTTATGTGATGTTCTACAGCTAAAGTTGGTTTAACATAGGTTCATTATGTCATTTGTAATCTAGGTGAGCAATTATAAGTTTTTCTGAGCGTATGATTTATTTTTATGTGTTTAAGATTAAGACTTATTCTCTTGTAGGTCAACAGAAGATGAATTTAATCCAAAGTCAGCACAGCAGAAATATTTGTCACACTCACTTATTGATCTTCTCAGTCAGGTCAGTCAATAATTGAAGGTACAATAAAACTGAAACATAACTTGGCATGAAACTTTTGGACAGTACTGTATTTTTTAGACTATAAGTCTTTGTGGACTAGGTCTAATCTGCATTTTCCCATAGGGTTAAAATGGGAAAAACATTTATTTCAATGCAGGTAAATCTTGTATTTTTGTCTAAAAATACTGCTTATATATATACAATCATGCTGTCAGCAGAGATAAAAGCATGCTAAGTTGTGTTGCCAATTCAGTACAGACTTTTTAAAGTGTTTAGTTCTTTATAAAATGAGATTAATGTGATTCATTAAAAATACAGTACAAGAAAAGTGAATTTAACCATCTACCAACTAAGTACATATACAGAGGCAAAGACAAAGTTACAAGATGTTGGTATGGGAGAGATGGACTGATTGAGTACAGACAAAAAATGTGACTGACTATTTTTCCAGTATTTAATCCTCCCAATGAATTTCATTTTCTCCCAAATCCCACAAATCTGTGTGCCCAACATTGATTTCAGATTAGTTATGAAGAAATATTCTTTGGGAAAGTGTCATGTTCAAAAATATTTATTGATTGATATGACGAATGTTTTTGTTTTTAGGTTAGCCCAGCATTCAAAAGAAGTTTTAGTGTTCTATTAAAGAAGAGAGCACAGAAACATCCTTTTGAAAGAATGACAACACCCTATCAAGTGTACAGCTGGATGGCACCACTCCCAGAACATAATGTAGACTATATCAGAGCAGAAGATGGTGTGTAATATTGTTTTTAACTCGCTTGGTCTAAAGGTTGAAGCATATTTTTGTCACACACAGCCATCTGACAGTCATCTGTTGACCTCTGTTGAGACTTCTCTGATATTGACAGGATATCTTCACAAGACAGAAATCCTGATTTATCATTGTCACAAATGTTTCCTCTTGTTTATAAATCACAAACAGCAAAGATGATCACACCCAAATATTTCAAACAGTAGATGCATTATTTCAACAAAAGTATCAGTTGGTTGATGCCAGAAATTTTCATGACACAATTTTATCATGTTGAAATATTCATCTTATATACTGAAAGTATTATCACTGGTAGCATAAGGTTTAAACCATTGTTTTTAAATAAACCACCACCATTTCCAGAATTCCTAGAGGAACATCAGTTTGCAATGGTTTAGACTTAATGAGGTCCATGAATCCCATATTTTTAAAGACATTCTGATGATCATTATTTTCATTTTCAGCATTCTCCACAAGACTTGGTTATGAAGAACATATTCCTGGTCAGACCAGAGATTGGAATGAAGAAATACAAACAACAAGAGAACTTCCCCGCAAGACACTTCCAGAAAGGCTCATCCGGGAAAGGGCAATATTTAAAGTATGATATGTTTATAACTGGTTCAATCAGGTTTGGCACCATGCAATGAAGTGACTTAAACCACAAACTGCAATATTCAATTAAATTGATTGTTTGTCAGAGGGCAATATCTTGAGTATGATATGTCATACTGACTCAGCAGACATAGGCTATATTTAAAGTGTGATGTGTTGTATTGACTTACCTAACACAGGACAATATTTGAATCATTATATTATATGCATTAAATGGAGTTCATACAAGAAAATTTTGTCAGCCAAATTATTTTTTTTTTTTTATAAAGGGACAAATGTTGGGCAAGATTATTTTTCAATGTCTTGTCTCGGCAGAATTATTTTTTTTGCTAAATTCAGGAGAATTTTTTTTGAAAAATCCCAGGTACTTGCTTCCATAATCAAATGGTTTGTGCCTTAAATATAAGGTTAATTAGTATTGATGAAAGTAAAAATATTTTATGGAAGGGCTAAAATTCCTTGTATGTTGTACTTTGCAGTCGCATTTATTTGTGTATTATATGAAAAACACAATGGTAAATGTTTCTTTCATTATTGGTTTGGTTTCAAACTCAGGATTTTAAAAACCAAATAAAAATGAGCTTATTCCCTTGGTTTAACAATACTATCTATGGGGATAAGTATATATGAACAAAAGTGCTTTAATGATAATTTATGAAAAAAAATTAATTAGAAGTTTAATACTGTCATTTGATGGGTGGCTGTCTCATGGACAATCATACCACATCTCCTGTTTTTATATTTCCGACTGATTTGTATATTATAATATTTGTAGGTACATAGTGACTTTGTTGGTGCTGCAACAAGAGGTGCAATGGCAGTTATTGACGGAAATGTAATGGCAATCAACCCTGGAGAGGATGCCAAGTATGTTATATGTATATTTTGATAAGGATTTTCAAATTCCAAACTCCCTACCTTAAAATTTATACTAAGACTATATCTGTGTTTTCCCTTGAGTACGACCACCTAAAATATTATTTGGCTGTCTGACAATGGATTTCAATAATTTGGGAAGGTAGGTAGGGTTTTTATTTTCAATTAATCATAGGTAGAATTTTTAGCTCATCTAGCCAATAACTATTCTTATGTCCGTCATATAAAAATCGTCACCTCTTAAAACGGTTGGCCCAATGAAACAATATTTTACAGGAAGCATTTGTACAAGGTCCTTTGCAAAGTTTGCTCATTCTGTCCCAATCAGACAAAAAACATAGCTGCCATGGATGATTCTTGTTTCTGATTTTATGTAAGATTAAAAAAACCTACTCCTGAAACTGCTTGGCCAAATGGGACATCATTTTACAGGAAAGATTCCATGCAAGGTCCTTTACAGAGTTAGCTTATTGTCTTGATTTGACAAAAAACATGGCCACCATGGACAGTTCTTGTATTTTTTGTTCTATTTTCAAGAGCATAAGAAAGATTTGGTTCTATTATGACACTACCATGATATGAAGCACTATATAACACTTTCTTTGGAGTAATAGTAAACTTTAAAGGATTTAGGTATGTTATTATTTCAATAAAACATCTGAGATTGCGGAGGGAAGCCTTCAAATTCTGAAGACGCCAGGCCGAAGGATTTTAGGCCTTCCCTTCACTTTTGAGGCTATTAAATGGAAATAATAGCTAAACTGAATCCTGTAACCAACTTACAAACTGAAAAGTAACTGAAAATGTTCATATTTTGTTGTATTTGGGTACCTAACTTCGCTACATTTGGACAGGTCCAAATGACACAATTCATAACAAACCCACGTGTTTAGAGATTCAACTAAATAAACACCCACAGGTAAACTTCATTTCAATGATAAAGGTGATTTATATAGAAAGATAGAAGAAAATTATCCAAATCATTGACATGACTATGAATTATTTATTACAGAATGCAGATGTTTATATGGAACAACATATTCTTTAGTCTTGGATTTGATGTAAGGGATCATTATAAAGACTTCGGAGGAGACGCTGCAGCATACACTGCCCCAGTATGTATGATGTATTTTTTCGTGTAAATATGCTTCGTTAAAGTAAAAACCAAATTCTTTGTTCATTGAACATATATTAAAGCAGCATTGGAAAAGTCAACAGAAATTCTTATTTGCCTTCTGACCCAGTCATTTTTAGCTTGACCTAAAAGGTCATGTGTGCTATTGCCATCATTCTGTGTTTGTTGGACGTTCTTAATTCACATCTTAAACTTCTCCACTGAAACTACTGGGCCAATCTGAAACAAACTTCAGTGGAATGGCCCCTTTTCAGAATTATATCAGGGGTTGTGATTGGGAAACTAACATGGCACTGTTGCTAAAGATAAAAAAGTGATGTGTTTTCTAAAAACTCTCCTCCTCCAAAACTGTTAAGCCAATATATGCCAAACTTTGATGGAATGGTCCTAAGGTAATCTTCTTTTAGAATATCATTAGATTAGAATGACACCACCAGCCAACCAAGATGGCCTCCTCTGCTGAACTTAGTTAAAAATAGGACCCCATTTAAAATTCATTAAAAAATCTTCTTGTTTGGAAACAACTTGCTTAATTGGTCACCAGGGGACCAAAATGGTTGCTTAAGCCGAACTTGGTTTAACATAGGACCTTATTGGAAATTCATTAAAAAATCTTCTAGGTGGAAACTCTTTGCTCAAATGGAACCAACCCTCTCAGTGGTGTAATGGTTAGTGTGCTCGCCTCGAGTGCAAAAGGTTGTGGGTTTGGATCCCCGGCCGCTTCAAACCAAAGACATTTAAATTGGTATTTGCTGCTTCTCTGCTAAGCACACAGCATTTAGGAGTTAAAGCAAAGACTGGTCAGCCTAGAGTTGGAATAATTTGTCTGGGTTAAATGACATGTGTTCCTGCGGACTGTTGCTTTCGTTAGCTAGTACATTAAAAATGCGGCTCAGCATGTCTGTCTAGTACATAACAGGGTTCATTCAATATCATCATTTATTAATATGCTCTTGTCCTGAATATGCTTGAAATATTTGCTGCTGGATGTTAAGCAACAATCAGTCAATCAAATGGAACCAAACTTTGGTGGAATGGTCACTTGGTAGGTCCCCTTCAGAATTGTGTCCAATGACCCCACCTAGCGACCAAGCTGGCTGCTTTAACTAAACTTATTTTAACATAGGACCCTAAGGTAAATTCATTTAGAAATCTTGTCTTGAACTACTTGCTAAGTTAGAACCAAAATCTGGTGAAATGATGATTGATTGGGTGGCTTACAGAATTTTATCCGATGACCCCACTTGCCAACCAAGATGGCCAAAACAGCCAAACTTAGTGTAACAGATGACCAAATGGGAAATTCATTAAAACATCAATTAATCAATCTTGTCTGGAATTATTTGCTTAGGTGGAACCAAAATAGTGGAATCGTGACTGGTTGCATGCCTTTCAGAATTTTATTGGATGACCCCATTTTATGAATAAGATGGACAAACTAAGTTAAAAATAGGACCCAATGGGAAATTAATTAAAAAATCTTCTCATCTGGAACAATTTGTGGCATCTGTTATCCAGGTGGGCAATTACAGACTTCATAGAGCCTCTGGTTTTGATATAATGTGCAAGATTATATGAATAAGTTGCATCTCTTACAGGTTCTAGTCAGAACAGTCATGCACGTAACACAGATGGAGACAGAAATAACTTCTTACAGATTTAAATCAGAAATACAATTTTTTTTTTCATCCAGTTTTTACTGTCACAATTCTTTTTTTTTGTCATTGTCATTGTTGTGCCAGTCAGATTTGCAGAAATTTTTTTTAAAATGTTACCAATGGCAAAACAATGAATGAACCTTATTTCTTTACAATGGGGTTTAAAAATGTTATAAAATTTTGACTGTTTACATACAAATTTTCTTTATCTCTAGGGTGTGTTACTTTTGAAGAAATTTGCCCTCTTAGTGAGGGCATGTGATTTCCTGGAACAACCCTGAGGGTTCATGGTTTGATCAAGTTGATGTTTTACATGTTTTTTTTTGTACTTAGATTTTTAATGCGTTTCACTGTATATTTGCAGGGCAATGACCTTCAGGGAGTGAGAGCTTACTTCAGTGTAGATAATGACGGCCTCTATACCTTGGGTACAGTAGTAGTGGACTACAGAGGATACCGAGTCACAGCACAAAGTATTATACCTGGTATGTTAAACAAAAGTCACAGGCAGTATTTTAGTCCAGATTTGTCCATTATGGTTCTTATTTTATGTACTGGTAGTTTGATTCTAGATGGCTATTTTTGCTATATCTCCCGTTCAGTGAAATCACCAATGAAAGTTTTTATTATATCTGTTCATCCAACTTGCACTTGCATTTCACAGCTGAGCAAATTTTACCTTGTATATTGGTATGTTATAAAGTAGCAATTCACACAGACCAAATTGTTATTTTAGGTTTTTTAATTCATAACTGTAGGTACTGAAATTAAGCCTGACAAAGTCAAAGCACTAAGTAGCTATGGCTATCACTTCCACATCTGCTGTCATATAAATATCATATTTTGTTCATTTTGTTTATATAAATTTCATGTGTTGCTTTTTTTTTTGTCATTTAGCCTGAATTTTTTTCATGAAGCTTTGTTTGTTAAACATAACTTAAAATATTTCAAGATAATAAGACATTGTAGTTCATCATTCTTATACCAAATTGACTTCATTAGAGCAACTCTTTCAAAAGTATATGGAAGTTCAACTAAGCAAGACATTGTGATATACAATTCCAGCTTCAATAACAATACCCCTTATGTTGACATTTAAAAAAAACTTTAAAAGTCATTCCCTTTTCTAGCATGCTCATCTCGAGTGCGGAAGGTCGTGGAATCGATCCCCGGCTGGGTCAAACCAAAGACATTAAAATTGGTACTTGCTGCTTCTCCGCTAAGCACGTAGCATTTAGTAGTAAGAGCAAAGACTGGTCAGCCCAGTC
The DNA here is from genome assembly GCA_034783895.1 of Geukensia demissa. NCBI lineage: Eukaryota > Metazoa > Mollusca > Bivalvia > Mytilida > Mytilidae > Geukensia > Geukensia demissa. The sequence continues at coordinate 10,731 of JARWCS010373132.1, forward strand.
AGAATAATGTGTCTGGGTAAAGTGGCATGTCTTCCTTGCGGACTGTTGTTTTCGTGAGCTAGCACGTTAAAAATCCGGCACAGTGTGTCGGTCTAGTACAAAGCAGGGTTCATTCATCATCATCATTCATTAATATGCTCTCGTCCTGAATATGCATGGAATATTTGCTGCTGGACGTTAAGCAACATTCAATCAATCAATCGATCTATTCGTTTATCATTACAATCAAAGAACCATCCCAGCTGGTGGATATTATAAAGTAAAATTAAATGCATATGTTGACCTATCTTGTAATTATTAGTAAATTACCCTAAATGTCATAACATTTGCTACTATCAAAGTTCTTCTTAATGCCCAAGCAAGTCCGTCTTACTAAAACTGTTTTCCAGTCGTAGCACGGAAATAGGTATTGCCTTCGAGTGGACTTTTTCATCTGTAAGCAACTGACTTCATTGAACTGAATCTAGAAATCGCGTTTTTTTTTCAAGGGAAAAAAGGACAAGTCCTATGGTAGGGCGACGAGTCGAGGAAATGTCGCCATCTCCAGATCCCAATATTTTCTAAGCAAAATGGTTGATATATTAAATGTCTGAAGAACATTTTAGGTGTTTTAATCTAATTCCCTAGTATGTTTAAAACACAACAAAAGGAATATACATGAAATCTACAAGCTTGCAAACAATTCCAACACAGGCGAATGAATGCAGTTCTTGTATACACTTGGTAATAAATATGGAATATTGACATTTTCTGAGTCAATATTCTAAGAAATTCGACATGCTTCACTAGTGAAATGGTGGACAAAGTTTGACAGCCGTTGTTATAGAAGCGAAAACGTTTTACCCCAAAGAAACTAATTGTTAACATGTTTTAAATTTTTTTGTTATGTTTCTGATCTCTTTAATCTTGACCTCTTGTGTATTTACAGCTACTATATCGAAGCTATTCCTATCCATAGATGGCTACACATTGTCGAATACATCGTTATACTACTTGAGCAAGAAAGTAGCCACATCTTCGAAATGTGGAATGGAATGTATCAAACAGGAGTATTGTGCGTCTTTCTCATACAGCGTTATATCGAAGGACTGTCTTATTTCTAACACATATGCCAGTGGAATAGGAGCTTTAAGAGCAGACCCTAACTTTAACCATTTTCAGTACAGAAAATCAGGTAGATATTATTTGGATTCACATCAATTTTGTGTTGCAAAAGTTTTGTGGCAAAAATTTTATACCATCATCGGTTTTTTGTACAATAATACAAATCTATCATGAGAATTTAGGCGAAATATAACAGAGTCTTTCGGTGGCAAATGGTTGCAGAAATGGATCTTCTTGTATCAGTTCTTTATTGATTGAATAGTGCTGCTGACAGTTGTATTGTAAAGTGATTCAGTCTCACAAGCAACGGACTTGAAGGTTAAAACTGTTTTCTTTATGGATAAGGGTCTTGGGAAACGCATTTAAGATTTTCTATCTAACTTTTTAGGGAGAACATCAAAATATAATGATCTATTCATTTGCTTTTTTATAGGTTGTTTGTTTTAGCGGGACTCCACAGGGGCGACAAGGGAAATCCATGAAAGATATCATTTTGTTTTATCTGTTTCAGTTTTAATGAATTTGTTATTCAGAATAGCAATTTTCAAAACCCGTAAAATGTGCCAGACTCGGTTTTTTGGAACATAGCTATTAGTTATTATCTTATTTCATAAATCGGTGCTGCTCTGTATATTGGTGCTGGTTGTATGAAAAAATGATTATTTTTCAGTTTTTCCAAATAATTTAACGTTGTCATGGAAAGTCGAACCGAGGATAGTAACAACTCCTGATTATCCGTACACTAGATTGTTCAATGACTCTATCTTTGTTCGCCTGCTCATTCCACGAGGATATGTCATTATGCTATTTATCACAACCTTTGAAATCGATGGAAACTATTGTAACAGGTCGCAAGAAGGTTTGATAATTGACGAAGGAGATTCTGTTTTGTCACAAGTTTTACATCTTTGCAACAAACAAACAGTGCCGCTAATTTTCAAAACTGGAGAAAGAATGTTACAGATAAGAGCAAAGAGCAATACATCAAGTATTTTGTTCAAAGCGATTTATTTTTATGGTAAGTATAAGCAATACATCAAGTATTTTGTTCAATGCGATTTATTTCTATGGTAAGTATAAGCAATACATCAAGAATTTTGTTCAATACGATTTATTTCTATGGTAAGTATAAGCAATACATCAAGTATTTTGTTCAAAGTGATTTATTTCTTTGGTAAGTATAAGCAATATATCAAGTATTCTGTTCTAAGCGATTTATTTTTATGGTGAGTATAAGCAATACATCAAGCATTTTGTTCAAAGCGATATTTCTAAACGAACACCAGCCGACGCTGTATCCAATTTAGCTAATCAAGGTTTCGTCATTTCAAAAACGCTATTTTATATAAGAATGTCAAATATTAATTAAGATATTTTTGGTATAGAAACAAATAAATGTGGCTAGGAAAATGAAAAAGATATGGGGTCAAATGTAAAACCGCACTCCGACCACGAGAAAAAGAGGAAATTACAAATCTAGAGGTCTCTCACAGGCCTTCAAAAAGGGTGGAATATCACTCCTTGTGAAAAGTTCTAAATCGCCCCAAAGAAATAAACGTGTATACGTTAAATGATACTGTTTTTATCCGAATATGATCAAAAATTTACATGTAACAAAACATAAAAAAACAAAGACGAACCTATTACCACAGTTCCTGACTTAGGACAGGCACATGGTGGTGTTGTATATGTTTGTCAACTGGTCCGTTTTGCCCGTGTATGTAGCATTGTTTTAGATTTTTATGAACGTAATTTGTGTATTACCAGGAAATTATCAAGTGAAGGATTTCGTTACCATAAATTGTTTAAATTATTAACCAGTGCCTACTATAAAGATACATGTATAATTTTAAAGTTTGGTTGCACCTGCAGAAAATTAATTAAAGAAAATGGAATATTACACCTAAACTTTTATGGAATTGTGATAAATAATTCTCGTAAAAACACAACTCATTGGAACTTGTCAGCTTCTTGAATAAACTTATCTAGAAAGATTATCTATGTAATATTATTTTAAGATCTTTCAATTTTATCTTCTTTGGTATCAACATTGACTCTCTGCTCAATAATTTATATCGAAACTAATTTTACTCAATATTTTGCTACATTTTTGTCTTACATGGTCAGTCATTTTTATTCTTGGAATTTGCACAATTCTTAGTTTTTTTGTCTATTTATGATATTTTTGTACTAAACCCGGACGTGTTTTGATTGATGTGGTAGCTAAAGAGAACCAGGTTTGTTGTCAGTTTTGTTTGGATTTTGAACTAGCTTTCAGAAAGAGAGAGTACTTTTTCGTGGTCGCTACTTCTTGTTCTTTCTTGTTTTAATGGTAATTGGCTCCTTAATATGTATGGACTTCAAAAGATAAATCTTATGCAGTTGGTTTTATCATTTTTTTTTATGTCGTTTTGTAACCCCACTGTCGCATGTTAGTGGGATGGGGTTGAGTACTAACAAACATGTTTAACCCCGCCACATAGTTTATGTGCCTGTTCCAAGCCATGCGCCTGCAATCCAGTGTATGTCGTTGCTTTATGTTTAAGTGTTACGTGTTAATTTTAAAATTTTTTACTTACTTTGGCCGATAGTTGTTTTTACATTTGAATATCAATCACATTTTATTTTGGAGCCTTTACCAGCTTGTCGGAGGATGAAAACATGTGTCCGTTATTGAAGGCTTTAATGCAAACTTTAGAAGTTCGTAATCACGTTTTGGAAACTGTCTCAAAGACAATCATAAAACATTTCTTTTTTCTATATATTTCTGTTGCGAAACATACCAACGTTTTAACACTGGTGCAGACTTGTCAGAGTCGGATCCAGACTGGAAAAGGTGGCCCACTTGCCAACACTCGTACATAAGTGGATAACACTTTTTAGATAGGGGGACCTGCCAATATATATTCGGCAGTCAAAGTCAAAAGGGGACCGGCCCCCCTCTGGATCTATTGTTCATACATATTAAACGGTATTCTGATTTCTCTATATCAAACAGTAATCGAATTGTCTTCTTTTTGATTTGCAGAACAAAGTAACAAAAATTTAAACAGCTGTACTTTCATGTCATGTCCAATCAACAGTGAATGCAAGTTAGAGGGATCACTAGCCTTTTGTGATTGTTATCAAGGCTATAATGGGAAATATTGTACATTTGATCAATGTTTTCTGACTAGATGTCACAACAACGGTTCCTGCATTAGCAACAGCGAAGGTCCAAAATGTATTTGTAGTGACCAGTTTTCCGGAACTTTTTGCGAAAAAGAAATAGATCCATGTTTATCATACCCTTGTTACAATGGAAAATGTTTTGTTAATGATAATCTTACTGACTTTTTCTGTAACTGTTTCGAAGGATACACGGGAATACAATGTGAAACGAACATAGATGAATGCTCTAGTAACCCATGTCCAAATCTGGAATGTGTCGATGGAATTAATCAATATTACTGTCGATGTCCCCAGTGTATTAATGGACTATGTCTGTATAAAGACGGCCAGTCGTATTGCTGGTGTTTTCCTGGATACACAGGTATTAACTGTACTGAAAACCGGGACGAATGTTTAAGCAATCCTTGTGTCCACGGTAGCTGTGCAGATCATAGTGATGGGTATGAATGCTCATGTGATAAAGGCTATACCGGTCGCAACTGTGAGACCTTTATTCCAACAAAATGTGAAAATGACATTTGCAAACATGGTATTTGTATACACGATAACCCTGGATCTACGAAATGTATATGTTCTGCAGGTTTTACTGGTAAATACTGTGAGAATAGCTTGTGTGATCAGTGCTTTAACATATGTTCCGATTTTTCAACCATAAAAACTCTTAACTGTCTTCAAAAGTGCGAACTATTTTGTGGTGATAAAATCAAAACAACACAAACACTCCCCACGACTGGAAATATTTCAAGTACATCAGTTTTTACGTTTTCCTCGACGTCAACATTGCCTCGCACAATCCGCGAATCAACGCCATATTCAACAAAGCACAGGTTACTCACAACGACAACAATACCCCGCATACGCGAATCAACGACACATTCAACTAAGCACAGATTACTTACAACGACAACAACACCCCGCATACACGAATCAACGACACATTCAACCAAGCACAGATTACTCACAACGACAACAATACCGCGCATACCAATGTACCAGTTTTCCTCAACAACACCCTTCTCGCTTACAACAATGTACAAAAACCACACTTTTGTTTCAACTGCTTTAAAAGACCAGTGTCAAGCTCGTTGTAAGAATGGACTCTGTGAATATAAACGTGGGTGGTACATTTGCAATTGTTCTCAAGGATTTACTGGAGAATATTGCACTAATATACAAATTCCATGTCCGTGTGTGCATGGCTCATGTTTAGGATTCGAATCTGACTTTTGCTTGTGCAACACATATTATACGGGCAAGTACTGTGACACTAAAGTGATTGACAACTCCTGTGAAAATATGTTTTGTGAATATGGACTCTGTGTAGACGGTTTTTGTATTTGTGATGACATGTTTACAGGAAAACGCTGTGATGTATATATGATTGCAACAAAAGAACCTTGTCAGAATGACACTTGTGATGGAATCGCAGGTAACATTAATTTGCATTTTTTTAAATCATACTTTTGAAGAAAATTATCCAGAATGCCAAAATACACAAGTATGTGAAAATGAAAGTGTGTTCCGTGTGCCCATTATGTTTCCGCGACCAATAACTGTAATTAGAATGGCAAATCCCTGTTTGAAATATTGGTCCTCTACCGAACCCGTGAATCGTTTGTTGATTGCCGCAACGTTCCGATATAGGTATCCATATGACGCTATGTGAAATTCTTTTTAAAATTCAAGTTTAGCAATGTTGAATAAATATGGTGAATTATTTTAGTATGCCAGATGTACATATCATGGAGTAACCTCTCATCAGTAGCATTAGAACCAAGGAACCCACAATCCAAACATAGCAAAACCAGAACAAAACAAATCGAATTAGGAAGCCAAATCCGACGGCAGGGACAACTACTAAGTGCAACAGGTTTCGAAGCCTTTTCGTAATTTCAGTGAGAAAATGCAGTAAATGTCTGTAAAACATTGTTAGATAAATTTTACCGACTGGGCTGGTAAAGGAGTAGGTACGGTAAGCCCCATATTTGGTCCAAATTTTAAATTTTGTGCCATAATAATAAGTTGTTGTGAAAATGCTGTTTGATAATCGTCTTTTAATAATTCATTATTTTTTATTTTATACTTTTCGTCATTTCGACAAAATAAAAGGGTATATTTGATTATTTTGACAATAATTTAACATTTTCGGTAAAAATATTCAATTTTTGGAGGTGTTTTGTTAAAACAGATATGATCGCACAAAAACATCACGAAGATATTTTAACCAAACTTTTGTACTTGATAGATCTTTAATTGTGCAAAGTTTGGTTGTGATGTTTTTGTGCGATCTATATAAAAAAATCAACAAAATGGTATCAAATATTGCATCTAATTAATTTCTTAGTATTTCCACATTTAAAGCATTTTTTATGTGTCATGTGACCATTGTAGATCTAATTAAACTAAAAATTCTGTCGGATTTTCTTTTTATAGACATTATTCAATACAAAAAATATAAAATAGATATTTTAATTTTTTAGCCAAATACTTCGGCCAAAAATGGGCCTTAACGACCCTCGTCCTTTGCCCGTACGGTGTCATGTTGAATTTCTTAATATAATGCTTAAGCGCAATATTTATCTCTGAACACAGGCCATATTGAGACCAGATTTTCAATCCAAAAGCTGATAGGAATAGGTTATGTGTCGAGCAAAACTGAAATTTTAAATGCAGAACGAGTTGCGGCAAAAAAAGAATTCCAACGATGTATAACACGACATACATAACTTCGTTTTTTTTTATATATTTTTACTCGAATCGTGGAAAATTTCAAATTGTGTACAATAGTTTACTCACATCCTTAATTGTTCCTTTTACTGTTACTCTTTGATATAATGGGTATTTTTTAGTTTGTTGCAAGCTTTTAACTTGGGGTGGATTAAGGAACTCCTCCAGTGCGCGAAGCGCGGATTCTGGGACTTCCATTTTTGTTTGCATAATCTGCAATAAAACAAATCCAAATAAAAATAAAACTTAAACGATAACAAAATCAAAATTAAAACTAAATTATAATAAAACAAATAAACTGCAAAACTAAAAACATTGGTGTATACTTGATATT
>JARWCS010373133.1:0-10182 GCA_034783895.1 Geukensia demissa
TGCAAAAAACCGGAAGTCAAACTAGACAGACATAACAATGACAAAAATAAGAATTACAAAAGACAAGCAGTAATACACAAAATCACACAATTGATTAATCACCAGCAATATAAACCAATATTAACAAGTGGTTATCTCGGTAGGAGAGAGTAAGTGGCTTGTGCTCCTGCTCCTGCAATGGCGTCTGTTGTGATACTTGATTTTAAAGCCAATGGTTAATTAAACCCTGTGATAAGTCACGTGCGATTTAAACTTTTTCATTGTTGGCAACATATCTTTTTTTATTTGGATCATGCTTATTCAATATTGGTTGATCAAATTAGCGATGAACTTAAAATAACTAGAATAATGAAAATCTTTCTACAAGAAATTCTAGCTTTCCTTTCAAAAGCAATAATTCAACAATAAAATATATTCATACAAACACAATCCTAGAATGGCATATCAACTGAGATAGATCACATCCATAGTGTTGGTGTGGTAGACATGTAACGACACATGAATGAAACGTTCGCAATGATCAAATCAACTATATATTTTTGTAATTAAACTTTTTTCAAACCCGAACTTACTGTCAATTTTAAGATGTAAGTTAAGGTATGGAGCGTACCTGATATTTTTCGTTAAAGAGGGCGTCCATGGATGATCAAGGCATTGGGGGACATTGCAATTTTTGGGGGAAAAATGATCATTTATTTAGGATCAAAAACTAATATTTTCTTTTAAAAAAGAAGGTTGGTTTGAATTTACAGACAGAATTGAAAACAAATACATAAACACACTAAAAGCTTTAAAATAATGGAAGATAACTCTTTGATCTCAACATAGTGGTGTTGATTTTGAGGGAAATTTAAAATAATATATTATGACTTATCCACTTTTGATTCAGAGAAACCGTATTTTTTCATACAAATGAGTTTAACATCACTGGTGGGGTGAGTGAAATTTATCATGTGCCGCCAATGTAATAGAATCCGCCACAATTGCAAGTTAAATAGGATATGTCCAATCAACATAACCATCTACAAGGATCAAAAATATTTTTATATGTCTCTGAAAGCATCTGTCTGATTATATCGGAATAATTGTGTAAGAAGCAAAGCACAGTTAGTCCGTGTTGGAGTGCTGTCCATATTTTAAAGACAGGTTCAAAAATATGTGGTCAATAAAAACAATTAGGCATCTTACAAATGCCAGATGCTGTGTACTTTTGTGGTGTATAACCTCAGGAGGGGGGACACCTCCTACATATCATGTAATAGGGACCTGCCGTTGGAATAGGTAGCCTGAGAATATATGGTTAGGTATGACCGGAGTGAAATATATAATAAAATCATTGATATTGGAAAGAAAGCTTGGTAAAAGCAAGTAAATTCACGCAGTTGAAAGAATGACTGTCATTTTCTATCTCGCAATATATGTATGGATTGACTTTTTCAATTCAATATATGAAAAGGTATGTTGCAATTTTAAATTAAGGAAATATATGAAAAGGGTGGGGTAGAGAGCCACACACTCCTAAAATCAAAATTGCCAAGTGGTCTCCCAGAGTGTATAACAGATGAATGTACTATGAAGAGATCGTCTGTACCATCGATGTCGGTAATGTTGAGGTTATAACTTTGCAAGACTAAATAATACACAAAGTATGTCAATATTTCTAACGCAATATTATTGTATAATGTTATCGGTATCATTTGAAAGAAAAAAATGCTACCATCAAAACTTAATTTGTTTTGTTTCGCTATTTTGCAGAGCAAGAGAGTGAAATTTACAAGATGGACAGAGTTAAAAACCTGCTACGAACCATTTTAATTTTACCACTAACAGCCGGAAACTTGAATAATCGAAGACAAAATGGTTACTTCAGAAGTGACGGAAGTATAGCTGGAATGATTTTGTTGACTAGCATGGTTGCCATTGCAGCAGAAATTACATACGTTTTCCAATCTATTGAAATCAAACACGAAAAAACTGAAGGGAAAGCCAGGCAATTGCTACTCGTTGTTTATTGCACAGGGATTATTTCTTGTATCACTCTCCGCCTAAAAGACGGGTCATATAACAGGCTAACGTTTAAATTAAATGCTGTTCATGTTACTGAATGTTTAAAACTAAAATTCATGTATTTATTTTGTGTTGGTTGCATGGTGTATCGTGTGCTTCGTCTGGTTATTCATATTAGATGCGAAGTTTACGTTCGAGAATATGATAGTTTAGAATTATCAGTTGTGTATGATATTTTTGCAGGTTTGTATTACATTGTTCAGACATGGTTTATTACATATTTTAGCAGATATGGTCAACTGAGAAGCTCATTGAGTACTATGTATTTGTTAATTATGATTACTGTTGCAAATGCTTCTTCTTGGACAAATTACGCAAGCGGTGAGCATGGATTCATTAACGTTGGGAATTCATCATCGATTCATTATTATGGAAGATGTTCACCTAACAACGGAACAGAATCATCTATAGAGAAAATTCTCTTTGAACATGCTAGACCGTTCGTTGAACCAATGCTTCTGGAATATCCTCTTCTCTGTTTGATGTTTTTGTCTGAAATGTTTTCATGTAAACACCAAAACGACAGAAAAAATGAGGATGATTCCGGAGAGGTCTTTGATTCCGAATGGACATCTTTATTGGGTACACGGCAAAGAGTTGAACAAAATTTTGGAAGAAACTGCCTTATTATATTGTTTGCAGCGGTGATTTTAACACCAAACATTACTCTTTGCCTTGTGAGAATATTTGGAAAGTTGGGGGCTAGTTATTTCTTTCTGTCTGGTATATTTACAATATTTTAATATTTTATTTTGTTCATTGCTATTTTCAGATGTTTCCACATAATATCTTATCCATGCCAACCTATTGAACGGTCCAGTTCATATGATGTTGGTGACTGTCTTTTGGTTGTTAGTTCTATTGTAACAACCGGATATGTCACATTAAGTTTGATAATCCAGACAATTCCGTTATATTCCACCCATCATTCAGTCTTGTTTATGGTACAGGATGCGATAAGAATAATCTATTACTATCTTCAGACTGTGTTTATATTACAAATGAGAAAATTCAGAATTTGTTCCCTCGTGTCAGATATGTACTCGGTACGACATGTGTGTCTTTTTATTGGGGTTGTAAATCTTGGTTACTGGATGATAGACACATTTTTGATTGCCCAATATGGTTTCAAATTGAAAAACCAGATACCTAACTTTGATTTGAACTTAACCGGGATGTCTTGGGCTCCTGCATTTATAATTTTTTACCGTTTTGAATGTTTTGTATGTTTTTATGCTTTGTACAAGGTTTGAAAAGACATTTCGTTACAATTGTTATGAATAAAAATTGAAGTTGTTATATGGGTGTTTGTGAGACCAAAAGCTCCAAGTAACAAATAATTTAGCATCCACATGTTACATTTTAGTCTTCAACAATAGTAAAAAAACAGTCAGTAGGGCAAGCAGTAATAGATCTAATTTTTAATTTTCAATAATATCTGGAAACGAAACCCTCGATTTTAATTGGCTGGTTGTACCATCATCACGACAAAAGTTTGACATTCATACACCGTATAAACGAGCATAGTTCACTTCATGGAGAGAAACTTTACAATAGGTAACGAGGAATCTTCTGGCGTGTCCTAATTTCAATTTATTTTTTACTTTGGGACAGAAATATTTAAATATGAAGAGAACAATTGCTCTTGTCCTGATAAGTTGGACGTTATATTGAATTAGAATAAAAAATATTAAACTGTAATTAACAAAAACAAGATACAGGAACTGCTTAGACAGCGATAAGTTGATCTTTGGTTTCAGTCATCTCTCAGAAATTATACGGTCGACACCACAATCTTCCGTTTCACAGATGAAGACGGATCTTTTACTGTTAAGTTGCGGAGTAAATAATAAAACAGATCGGTGACTTTTCTGCCTGGAGGTTGTAATCTGTTAACCATGAAATGACTAATACCCGATGTAAAATAGACAATATGGTGAGTATATTGAAAGACGCATGTACTGCTTTTGCAGTTCATCCCCGGATTTTTGGTAGTGTCTGCAGTTTCATATGTTTATGGTTGTTTAAAGTTTTAAATGTACACTGTGTCTCCAAATCCGTCTTGTTCGTGTTCTCGAGATAGCCATGTCCTGTAGACTTCTTCCGTTTAGTCTGGCATATCGTTTTTCTTTCGCTTCCTCAATCAAAACAGCAATGGTGTTGCGATGCTTTTTTGTCGAACAACATCAGCAAAAATGCTGTCAAGAAGAAAATTTAATTAAATTTTCATCTTCTCAAAGATTTACTCTAGTTAAGCTATTATAGTAATTTCTTTTTTATTAAAGAAAAAATCATTTCACTGTTTATCACGTTAATATAAATATATTTTGGTATGTTTATAAAAAGTTCATTGATAAAAAAATGGTATTGTATAAAAATGTCTGTTTAATAAGGTTATGAGGAAGTGGTAAATGTAAATAATATTGAGTTTTTACACTTTTAAAAGTTTTATCAAAGTGAACATATATTACACTCCAAAAATTGTTTATACCATTATATTCATAAAATTTATCACAATATCTTATTTTGAGTTTTAATCAATGTATTTGTTGCAGCAGATCTACGTTTAGTTTTTTTTATAAAAAGGTTCACTTATATATAATTGAACAAATGCTTAATGGTTATTTTGTACAAAGGTCTAAGGTCCATTTCAATTAATTTAATATTAGAAAAATGAAGCGTTTGAGTTTATTTGTAAAGCAATAAAGTAAACCCTTTACTAACATCCATTAACACAACTGTTAATGTTTTAACAGTTTTTTTTTTAATTTACACTCTTTTTTTCAACTGGTAGAGAATGATGATTTTTTAACCCTCGAGTAGATGTACTTGTATATTTTACAACTGTCTGCCTTACCGGACTGAATTTTTCTTAATAAATATGTCGTAAATCAGTGAAACTGGAAATCAAAAGCCGGAAATGGAGTGTTTTAATCAGTTCCCCTGCGTTTTAATGGCAAATGCATTTGTATGAGGAAGAAGACCGACGCCTCTGTTAGCTATTCTTTACAGTAATAAAAGTATTAGTATTACCTGTACAAAAACACTATTATGTTGCATGCGCTCTAAGAATACTAACAATGAATCCAGGAAAATATAACAGATATCTTTTTAAGTATGCAATAGAAATTTGATATTTTGAAACCTATAATTAAATTTTTCCGTTAAGCTTTGCTAGGAACATAACTTTCAGTGCTACTTTTTTCTTTTTGATTTTCAATTTCGGGTTGAATGAAAAATTCATTACTAAGTAAGTACAAGAATGTATTTTTTCTAACAGTGGATGAAAATCTACATATTTCGAGATTTATTGGAGTACTTTATTACTCTTGAAGTCAGTTGAGTTTTATAAGTTCTGAATATTGGTTATTGGTCTATGACATTGAATCTAGACAATTTTGGGGCTAATCTGTCATACTTTCACATCAGTTGACAGACAAACCAATGTGCCATTAATCAAGTCCACAGTTGCTTGTAAAAAATTTACAAGCCTAATGTGTTAAATAGAAATAAAAGGATTCTAGATCACATGATCAATGTTGCAATATGTTTGCATGCTAATGGCAATCGTAGATAAAGAAACGGGAATAATAAATCATCTTTTTATTGTTTTGCTATATATTTTTGATTAATATATAACAGGTTCTTTTAAGTAGCCTTATAAATACTTATTGATTATCGTTGATCTTCTTATCTAGATCAAAAATATCCAAATCGTGACGTTCATATCGAGTTAGATGTGACAAATCGAGTAAAAATGACCAACGATAATCTGTTAATTGCTAGATTTCCATGAAACGTTCATAACGTGATATTTTTTTGACTTGTCAAAGAACAATGTATGGTGGTTGTATATGGTATTGCGGTAATAATTTTTCAAAATTGTGCCCAATTTTAATTGGAATAGCACGTGAAACCGCGATATAGTATGAATACAGTATAATCATTGATTTCGTTTTCATATCAGCAGAGAGACCTAATAATATAATTCTGAAGTAAGTTTGATCAAAGGAAAATCATATATATATAAAAATGAATCTCATCGTGTAAAATATTTAAGTATATATAATCACATATTTCAGTTCTTACAATTTTTTGCAGATCAACATTTTTTCAAGATTGACACCATCAAAATTTTTTTCGAACTATTGCAATTTTGCCGTTGACGGCAGGACAGTTCAAAGTTCGAACGCCAACTGACTACATAAAAAATGACGGAAGTGTTGCTGGTATGGTTCTTTTAACCAGTTTAGTTGTTTTAGCAGCATGTATTTATGTATTTATTTTGTGTTGGATGCATGGTGTATAGCATTCTGCGACTAGTATTTAATATCAAATGCAAAGTGTATGTTAATGCAAATGATAGTGTATATGATATTTCTGCATGCCTATACTATATTGTGCAATCATGGTTTATCACCTTTTTTTCTAAATACGACCAATTCAAATGTTCGTTAAGTACATATAATGTCTGTTGAGAATGCTTTTTCTTAGACAAATTATACCGGAAAGCACGGTTTTCTTATCTCTGAAAATTCAATAAGTGATTCATATGGCACATGTTCTCAAAACAATTCTACCCAATACAAAAACTATTTTTGGATGTCTGGCATATGCAGAGTGGTTGAACATGTTGTTCTATTAATGGCCATTTTCAATTGTTTTTATGCAATTTCCTATCAGTGTCGACCTCTTGCCGGACCTATTTCTTATCATACTGGCGACTATCTTTTAGTTGTTAGTTATATTGTGACAACTGCACATGTCTCGAAAAGTTACATCATGTCGATCCCATTATATTTAAGCCATTGTTCAGTTCTGTTTATCTTAGAAGAAGCGATTAGACTCGTTTATTTCTATCTACAGACTGTGTTTATATTAAAAATGAAATTTTGCAGACTTTGTTCTGATAAAATTAACATGTTTACAGTTACGCGTAGGCAGGTGTGTCTTTTTAAAGGCGTGGTAAATCTAGGCTACTGGATGATTTTTGATTGGCCAATTGGGTTTCAAACTGAAAAACCAGATACCTATCTTTGATTTGAATTTAACAGGGTTGTCTTGGGCTCATGCTATATAAAGTTTTACCGATTTGAATGTTTTATCTGCTTTTATACATTGTACAAAGTTTAAGATTGTTTTGTAACGTTCTATGTTATCCATGCGTTTGTTTGAACAGAGTAAAAATGGTTTTGCTTTTGTAACATTCACCCCCACCCCCCAACCCCTATTCGAGGAGTTAAAAAATACTACCTTTTATTCTGCAATTGCCTGAATTCTTTACAGCTGAACTCAAAATCTATAAATGTAACTTTGAAGGCATTAACGTTACTGTTTGAAATAAACGACATGAATCCACCCAAATGAGATTGAACTTAAAGACACAACAGACACTCCAAAGTCTGCCTCATACCTTGATCTTAATCTCGAATTAGACAATGCCGGTAAGGAATATCCGTTTCACTGTAGAAGACGAACATTTTCCTTGAAGGAAAACGGGCTTTTAACTCGCTTACTCTGCCTGGAGGTTGAAGAGGCAGGGATTGCTAACCGCTCCGGACCATCTGAGTTAAACTCCGGTTTTTGTGTTTTTTGTGTGTGTGGTTTTTTTTTTTTTTTTTTGGTAGGGTCCTCATTGTCCATATTTCTTAGTTTCATATGTGTGTATGCCATGTTCCGACTTGTACTTATTACCGGTTTGCCGTGTCTGTCGACATTCCCTTTTGTCTGGTCCTTCGGTCTTCTTCCATTTTCTCTTCTAAAAACAATAAAATACCGACGAACATCGATTGTGACTATACCCCGGCTTTGACTACTGAGTAACACGACGGGTGCCACTAGTGGGACAGAAGTTGCTTACCCTCCCGGAGCATCTGAACTCACCCTGGTTTTTGTAGGGTTCGTGTTATTCCAGCTTTAGTTTTCAGTGTAGTGTTGTTTGTTCTATGTTTGTCTTTTGTTTCATTTTGTTGGCCATGGTCTTGTCTCTCTTCCGACATAACGATTGCTGTGTGCCCCTTTGATATCTTCAAATTTCTTATTTATACAAGATATAAGTTTTGAAAGCGGAACGGCACAAAGTTTCGTGTGAATGTAACGCATACTTAAGTGTTCTGTTTAAAAAGTAAAATGTTATTTGGGGACAAGGAAACTAGTTATGCCGATATCGTGGCTACGTTTTGCGTCTTGATAGAAAATTGAGGATGTTCTTCATGATTAAGACAGTTCCTACTCCTATTTTTGTAGGCGTTAAATGACTTGATTTTTACATTTGATAAAAAAGTAGTATTTGAAAAGTAATTTAACTGTGTCTCGCGCTGGACAGAGAAAATTTACTATATAGGAAAGCCTAGTCCTAAGCTTTTGTATTAAAAGATCTTAAGAGTCCCACATTAATTGGTATGTTGTTTTTATTTTTGCCTCCTGTTTTAATGATAATTTCTATTCCTTTTTCCGGCCTTGGATTAAGGATCAGGTATTTTTATCTTGATAGAACGATTTCTGTCTGCCCCTTTGCTATCTTCGAATTCCTTTTACATATTAACCTTATATTTAAGGGTGTAACAATGTACCGGTATATCGATATATCGTAGTATTTTTAACAAACCCGGTACACCGGTACAAAATCTTGCGTATCGATATTTTCCGATATAATAAATATTTTGACACTTTGGCATCTAAACACTTGAAATTAGCTGTCAGAATTAAAAGATATGATCAAATTACATATTTTCATACATTGAGATACAGATTTCTGCTTCATCGTACAATATTTTAAGAATTACCAAACAAAACAATTAAAAAGTAAAATACTGAAAGACAATCAATAAGAAGTCGGTACATATGGATACATATCATAAAACGGTGGTATTGTATCGATATATTATGATACAACTTTATATTTACGATACTCATACCTAAGATTAACATTAACTAAGATCTACTTTTTATGCTTTCATGTGTCACTCGAACTCTGAGTCTAGGCTGATAGAAGGCTTTTGATCGTTCGACATTGCAAAATGAACAATCTATCTATTTGTTTAAAAAGTTGGCAATATGCCTGATTAACATTCTTATTAATTGGCTTTGAATATGTAAGAATATTCTTCAAAATAATAGAGCCGTGAATGTTCATTTGTCGGTATTTCATAAAAGTAATTGGTTTGAAAAGAAAAATATTATGTTTGATTTCCCGGTTTTCCCGGCGAGGTAGTTATGGTGTCATTAAAGACCTTGAATTTTGCACAGGTAAAACAAAGCAGTTTATTGTGTTTTTAGACAACACCTGTTTTGGTACTCGGTGGCACATTAATTATGTTTCGAATGTTTATAAATAGTGTTGCTCTTATACAGTCGATCAAAATCTTAAATGACTAATTTGTAATCAATCACACTATCTCAGCCAACTATTAGTTTAGCAGAATGACAGATATTTGTCATCAACATTTTGTAATGAACGTTTGCTGTCATAATCTACTTATAGTTGTTTATCCCGTCCCATTATGTCATGTGATAATAAAGGGTTTTTGTTATTCTTCAAAGTATAAGATTAAGTTTTATTGTTCATGATACTTATCTGAAATTACTCTTTACATTCTAGTAAAAATCAATCTCCTCCAACCAACAAATGGCATTACTTTAAGGCTTCAACCTAACTATTACCAATTTTCTACTGATACTTTATTTTTCCTTTGAATTCATTTTGATGGTGCTTTGAAAAAAAAAAATCCAGCTCTTGCCGATTATAAGTAACAAATGCACACAGATCTACATTTTGTCTTAAAGTGCAAAAATACAAAATGGTCAAATGAAAAGTGAAATTATATGCTATATATGGTGTGGGTAACAAAGAAGTTATTCTGTAAATAAAAAACTTCTTCTTCATGAAAAACCCTTATTTTAGATAAGATTGAGTTAAAATAAACTTCAGAATTTCAACTTATATAATTTTGTGACAATTGAACTTATCAAATGGATTGAGTTTAAATAAACTTCGGAATTAAAATTTAAATTAAATGTGTAACACTAATTGATTTTATTTAAAAATATAAAATTACCAATGTTAAATAAATATGGAAAATTTAGGTATGCTATATGTACATTTCAAGGAGTAAC
>JARWCS010373144.1:0-10180 GCA_034783895.1 Geukensia demissa
CTCCTAGGAGCCTGTAATCTTTCATCTGTCTCAAACAGCCTCTGTGCAGATACACAATCATACAAAGTTACATCTAAATCCATTCAGTAGTTTCAGAGGAGAAGATTTTTAAGCTGTATCTTCAAAATAAGCTAAAAATGTCCAGAAAAGGGAAATAAAACTAACAAGAGTTACGGAATTTCCGTAAAATTATTATTACCAATTCATTTCATCATGCTGAACACTTTTACCCTATGTCAGAATTTGGCTGAAGAGCGCGGTTTTTGAGATGTATCCGAAAATCTTCGGTCAGACCCCCATGATTTATTTTTAGTAACGGCAGCCAAGTTTTTCAAGGGATCAAAAATCGAAGCTGAAACTCTATGTAGAATACCCTAAGGAACAATCATACAAAGTTGTATCTAAATCCATTCAGCAGTTTCAGAGGACAAGATTTTTAAACTTTTAACTTCAGCTAAACAAACGTCTAAAAAGAATCATTACTCCTACAAGAGATAACGGATTTCCACTAAAATTTCACCACAGATAGATTTCATCATGCTACACACGTTTACCTACTGTCAGAATTTGGCTAAAAAGTTATCTTTTTTTTAGATGTATGTGAAAATCTTTAGTCAGACCCCTATGTTCCATTTGTTTTGTAACAACAGTCATGTTTTTCAAAGGATCAATAATCGAGGCACAAAGTTTGCGCAGAATACCCTAAGGAACAACCATACAAAGTTGCATCAAAATCCAATGAGTAGTTTCAAAATGTTAACGACGACGACAGACGACGACGGAAATTACCGATGAAAAGGAGATGTCGAATGATTGTCAATTATTGTAGCTGATAAAAATAAGAGCTGCTTTAAATGGGAATGGGAGAAGAAAAACTAGCGCCTAGCGTCCGAGGCAGAAAGTTTTGAGCGTTTTCGCCATAAGGTTATATGGCACTGGCCAGAACCATTTTGATACCTAAATTTAAATGTATTCATAAATATCTTATTCATGAGATATCCCAAATGATGTCAAAATTGGCAATAATTTACAGAAACATGGAAAATACTTATTTTTGTAGGTTTTTCTGTGATATTTGCATTTGAATATCAATACATATATCTAAAAAACATACTTCTATGACGTTAAGTGTATATGTGCTTGTATCAAGAACAAGATAAACTTGTTCCTAGCTCGGGTGATACATGTACTTTGGCAAAAACATTTCGTGAAATGTTTCTAAGTGTTTTTTTTAAAAAGTAAAATATGACTGGAATGGAATTCTGGGAATATTTTGTCATCTGCTTTTTATCGGGGTTTTCCGAATTATTCCAAATGAAACGAAGTAACACCAGTTTTGAGAAAAATGGGGTCAAAATTATCACTGATCCAGTCCTATGAAGGATCCTTGACCTTGGCAGCATATTACTTTGTGCAGAACATTATTGTGTCCAGAAAAATTCTATGTCCACACCTACCCAAACGTTCGTTGGTTCATTTTTTTTCATTTCAAAAACCCGAGCACCATCATTAACATGTATGTCAATCGAATACACTGTATACACCGATCAGACGATCATACTTTATTAGCCTAGTTAACCACATGTGTTTGGGTCATGGAACCTAACATCCCCTCATTATCATAATTTAAAATAAAAACCTTTTTCATTGTAATGTAAAAGTAATGAGCATTCTAAAATGTTGACGGTCGCCCTTTTATCGAGAGCTGAAGCCGCCATGCAGCAGCATTTTTCGATCCTGTTACACAAAAAATAGAAATGTGGGAGGTAATGCGAAGGGTCCAACCCTTCGTGCAGGTTGTACAATGAAATATATTTTTAAAGTTTTGAAGTTGTACAATTATAATGTATTTTCTTACCGATATTTGCAGCATAGTGGATGTTGAATATAAAAATCAGTATCGTAGCCAAACGAATCATCAAAATCTACCTTTGTGTTGTGTACCACGTGTACAGACGCAGTCAACCATAAACATTTTTAGATAATACGCTTGTTTCGAATCATTTCTATTCAATCGACCGGTTCCGCGTTTTTCATGTCATTATGACGTAATATTAGGCAGACAGCTTCCGGTGTACACGTCAGTTACGTCAGATTTACGTGTAAAATAAAAAAGAAATCCTTTCGCAATTCAAGAAAGAAGAAAATCATTCAGTAAACGTATTTTAATCATTGTAATTTGAGGAACGTGTATACATTACATGTCAAGTAAAATTTAACAAAACAAATTATAGTTACCACGCATAGAATCGGAAGTGCGATGCCTTACATTCCAGCGAAGTCACGTGGTCTGGGAGACAAAAATTCAAAACTTTTGACGGAATAGAAATGATTCGAAACAACCGTATTATATCTGTTTTTATTTTTCCAAAATTAAACCATTATGTCCAACGTTTCGACCTAGCAGGTCTTCATCAAGGGAAAATTCCTTATCACAGATTACATATTGTCATCATGCCCTGCCATAGAAATCAAAATGTTATTTATGTCTCTATACATGACGTCGTAACAGTATCCTTGACGTCCTCCTTCTATGACGTCATAGTAAAGTTCATGAATGGAAATTGTTGCTTTCTATTTCCTTTATTCTCCTTTCACATTTGCACCAAAGGGTTTTAATGTGTTCGATCTTTGAACCCACTTTGTTTCTATTGTTCTTCTGTAGTAAGACGACTTTTCAGAAATTTGTTGTAGCACTTGTACCGTCATATCATTTCTTGTGTGGTATGTGTTAATTATGACTTTTCCCTGAAGGAATTAAAAGAAACAAGTATTTCTTTTTTATTAAAAATTACCATTTTGTTGATTTTTGTTCTGTTTCAGTTAAAATTTACGGGTTTTTATTCATCTGATGAAGTTGAAAAGTATTTACTGGTATCCGTGAAATTTGTTCGTAAATAATTAAAGCTGCAGTCAATCAGAGATTAAACATCGTACTGTGTTACATGTCAGTATGATTGCCTGTCCAGTTAAAATAGTATTGTTTGACGTTGATGCACACATACAATTGCATTTGTCTGTAGCAAAAAAACAATTGATTTTGTTTAGATGGATCATTACATGAATTATTCATTTCATCAGATATAAAATGAAAATTTGGTAACCTTTGCGAAAGATCACGATAACAGTAGTATAGTCTGTAATAACGTTTCATTTCTTTCAATTGTTAGCAGATGTTCTCCAACCTATACTACAAAAGTTTGTCAAAATAAAAGGATATTAATCAAGTTGTGGAGCAGGATTTGCTTACCCTTCCGGAGCACCTGACCTCACCCTGGTTTTCGTTGTGTTCGTGTTACTCCAGGTTTAGTTTTCAATGTAGTATTGTGCATATTATATTTGTCTTTCGTTTCATTTTGTTGGCCAAATTCTTGTCTGTCTTCCGACTTAACGATTTCTGTCTGCCTCTTGGTATCTTCGATTCCTTTTATTGAATTTTTTATAACAGGACCCTTTTTATATCAACCCTTATCTAGGCAAAGACGGGTAAAAAAGGACCCTTTTTAGACCAACCCTTATCTAGGTAATGACTTTAACAAACTTAAAACAATCGCTTGTGTGTGAAGATAATAATCTATTTGTAGACTGTGTTTGAAGATTTTGGAATAAAAGGTAATAATCGATTACCTAGATATATGAACTAAGTTAATTTCATTTGAACCCTAAATAAAAATGGCCGTTTCATTGTCAAAATCTTGACAGGGGTTGTTATTTTTCGATACATGGTTCCATGATAATGTAAACATATCTCTGCTACAGAAAAAGAATGTGTTTTGTTTACATTGGAACTCTTTAATAAATTCCCAAAGTCCAAGTATAAGCGGATATTTGGCAAGAATCTGGTGAATTTTCACAAATTAAATATTCGGAATTTTTAGTCAAACCAGATTTCAGCCCGGTCATTAAAATACCAAAATTTTATAAGCATTGAATGAATCATTATAGAAAGCAAATTCAGTTATATAACGATAGATATAAAGATAGGAAGTTAAACCATTATATATTACACAAAATTATATAAAAATTTAAGCATAATTCTACATATTGATTGGAGCGGTGCACTCGAATGTTACACAAAAGGGTGCGTTCTTACATGTTGACTTTTCGTGCACATGAAATGCCTTAAAATTCATTATACCTCCTTCATTTGATAACCACTAGAACTTAATTACTTTAAAATTGATGTCTATCTTATATTCAATACATATCGACACAAAAATATGTGTTAAATTATTTAAGTCAGACTTTAGGCTTTAAATTCAAACAGTTCTGCAAATATGACCGTTTTTCGGTCTTTTAAAAATTACTAAAACATTAAGGTAGCATCTTACACAGACAAAATTCTGTAACACGGCAGTGATATAGATATTAATATTACACATTTTATTATTTTTTTTTAATGTGTTAAATGCATTTAAAGATGCATCATATGGAACTTTTCGTTTAAGTCTATTTAAATTTTATTCAGTTATATTTTCATCTATAATGTTATATTTGATATTTGATAGAAAAACTATAGCACAGGTAATTTGAAATGTATTTGAATTTCAAAAGTTGCCAATTTTTACTTTTTAACGAATATTTCCTAAATGTTGAACTTCATGAGTTTTCTGCCAATACATATACTGATAGAGTACACCCTTTCAAACACAACTATTTATAAATCAATTAATTACCCTTTATTTGGATATAGAGTGTATGTCATATTCAATGTTTCAATTATCCTTATCTCGCAATTAATAGCGGTTGGATTTTTGGAAAATAAAAAAAAGATTTTAATATCCGGAATAAAATACAATCTGCCTGGAATTTCCAACATAAAAAATTTGTACAGTTTTTAGCTAATAAAACTAATTTTTAATGTGACTCTAAACATACTAAAAATTGCGGGAAACGATGAAAAACATTTATTTTAAACCAAAACATGAATTCAAGAGCTAACCATTAACTATTTTTGTCAAGGATTAAATAAAATGTGTGATATTTTGAAAAAAAAAAATTGGTGTTCTTTAATGTTGTATAACTTAGCAAGACTTATGCTTGTAATGTGTATCGTTTTCAAAAAAACTAAACTATATCTTCAAATGTGTTTAGTTTGAGATGTAGGAAAGAATAAATGATGTTTTTTTAAATGACTTTCAGTATTTTGTTGGGATAGGATGGTGTCAGAAAACCCAATATTATACAAAATTTGGACACCTTTTATCAAGCATAACATAATTTAAATGAAAGGTAAGATAATTGGCAACACATATCTGAAAAAATATTGGAGTACCCAGGGGTGGATATCGCAAACTTTCCCGTGTTGGCTGATTGTACATTGTAATAGCTATAATTGAAAGTCCGGTGTCGAATACCAATGGGAGAGATGAAAAGTGGAAAATTCAGAGAGACCAGATAAATTTGAAACAAAATAAAATAAAAAAAAACGAAAACAAAAGGAACAAAAGCTTGGAATCCAGGAATTCTTTTACAAACCAGAAGTCGAATAATGCAATATAGGTCTAGTTCATTAACTGAGCATATGACTACACTAAACAACACGAAAGTGTCTTTCAACCGATTTTTATAGTGTTTTTTTTTGTTGTTTTGTCACACCGCTGTCCAGGTTAGGGGAGGGCTGGGCGCTCGCCGGCCGGTTTGACCCCGCCACATGCCGATGTGCCTGTCCCGGACCGGGAGCCTGTGGCCCAGTGGTTGTTGTTGTTTTGTTGATCGTTTGTTGTTGTATGTTCACCGTTTTTGCTTTGGGTTGGGTCGAGTGTCGTGTTTTATGTGTTGTTTCACAATTTGTATTTCGGTGCCTTTTACAGCTTCCGCTATGGTATGAACTCTGGTTCATTGTTGAAGGCCATAATGTGACCTGTAGAAATTAAAATTCTACCGTCACATGGTGGGTGACTGTCTCATGGACAATCAGGCCACATCTCCTATTTTTATATTAGAGAAAGAAAGACATTGATCATTATTCACATAGGGTGCTATGAAAAATGGGCTCATAAATAGTATGTCGTGTGAAGTCTAGCCAATTTTTGCTGCGATGAAAAAATTAACAGAACCGCGGCAAGATGAAATACACCGCTATTTTTGCATGATGCCGCAGTCGCCTTTGAAGTGAAAATTAGTTCAACCCTGTTGAAAATTTTTATCTGTGTTTTAATTTATGGTTTGATTTGTTTGTATGGCTTCATCCAAGAATATTCCTATAAGGCAAATGGTTTTAAAAATAAAATAATATGTGAAAAACAACTTCTTATATTCACATGCAAAGGTTGTTTTAGCCGTGACCTATAAATGTTTTATGGGCAATTTCATTCACACGAGAAAATTTTTGAAATTTTGAAAAGTAAAGTCATCACAAATAATATTATGACCACCATGTCTGGTATTTAATATCTATAGTTTATGAGCATACTCTCATGTATCCAACCCAACAATGTCAATCTTGTTTTAACCTGACGCAAGAAATGATAAACCAGTTATATATTGCTTAATGCATTACTTAGTCCAACCTACGTCGAAGAGACGCTTTGATGTATGAATACTCATACAAGAGTACTTGTCTGCATTCAGCTATGCTCACAATAGCAAGATCTTGCAATTTGTAGTCATCCCCAACAAAATAGCATCCTGTTCAATTCAAATATTTTTATTATTATTATTTTTCATCATACGATTTTTATTGTCACTTTTAGGAATTTATCTTCAAACAATTTTTTTTTTACTTTTGACTTCTGTAGAAAATAAACGTCATGAGAGATTAAAAATCAACGATGTCATATTTCAATGTTTTTTCGGCACGTCATAGACATATGAAGCGCTGACTGCAAGGGCAAATTGAGAGAGATGCGATCTTTTTCACTTGCGTGGAAGTTTTACTTAATCTACACCATCGTTGACTAATATATAGAAATAATAAATAAAACTGTAATTCTTCGTGTTTAGTTCCTAAATAAAGATTATATATATCCCAAAATAAAACCAAACCTCAAAATACCATTTTACAATCACAGTAACAGATAAACTGAAATAAATTTATTTCTGGAAACAAAATGTATATATATATAAGCGCCATTATCAATCATTGCTTCATTTGTTTAGCAAGTCGAATGGACATACAGTGTAATTTATTTCCGTTTTATCATGACAATATCGACATTTTATTTAATGTCAAAAAAATAAAATGTAGGTTTCATCCGCTTGGAATTTCAAAATTTTATTGTGAGAAATTTGATGCTCGAGGTTGTGTTTAATATGCAAGTTAAATTTCTTTTTTTTTAAATATGTCTATGTGAAAAAAAATTAGGAGTGAACAGCATTATCGGATATGACATCATATGGCTCTTAAATTGAAATACACATCCGTTATATCTAACTCCGTGTAAACTTTAAAATTGATATATTTAGTGAAACATCACAGGTTTACAAATAAGTATGCTAAAATATACTTTAGAAAAGTAACTCCCCTTTTGTGCCTTGCGTTCAAATTAATAAAAAAAACATATAATTGCTTTTATAATGTATGTTCATTGTACATCTACCTTAAAAGGAAAAATCAATTTAAACTTATCTGTGCCGTACAGGTAAAAATACCGTCAAATTGGTTAAAATTATACCCACTGGAATTACAGTCACCCAAATCACTTTTCACTCAGCTTTTTCTGTCAATATCATTTGTTGCATTCAGGGCCCAACTTTTGTCAAGAAGATGTAATTTGATTTGGGAACGCAATGATTTAATAATGAAAAATCCAATAAAGCTATTGGGATGTTACGGACTACTATAAGCTAATGATAATATTAACGTCAGTAATTAAACCACAAGCCGTTTATTTCATGCATTCAGAATTACCATTACCCGAATGGTTACTGATCGCCCAGGACCCGGTTAACCCATAGTTACTTCGCAGCGTCAGCACATTTTCATTCGAGACCGACTTTCTTATATAAACAATTACACAAAATATTTAGTGTTGCGTTTTAAAGTCCGTAAGTTTATGTTTAACTATTTTTTCAGAGTAACCCTGACGGAAAAATGACAATTATAGCATGCCTAAATTTTCCATAACATTGGTAATTTTGTATTTTCAAAAGTTTCTTCGCGGTCGCATGTAAAGCGGGCATACATTTATGAAATCTTAATAACAGTATGGAACAGAACCGTAAGGATATATTTGCGGGGTGTTTTCGTCACGCTTTCGGTTATGCGTGATAAAAGTAAAGCAACGTAACGTGATACGGACATTTATTCTAATGTTACATGTTGCAATTAGCGATATTTTCCTTTTAAAAACCATTACATTTCGAAGTTGAGTTATAGTGATGGAAAATACAGATTAATAAGACATGTATAAAATCTCTTTTCTTAATGGTGTGCTATCTGTCATATTTTATTGTCAAAATTTATGTGTAGTTTTAAACTCTAGGATATACGAGAAAAACATGTTATTCTGGACTACCTTTGTGTAGGTCCATAGGCTATCAGAGGTTTTTCATAATAATAAACTCTTCAAAAACGTCACCCAATATGATCCTCGGCCAGGATTTCTGTATAACCTGGCAACCTCAAAACGAACGGGCCTCCCTTATCCGTCACCTGGGGATCGCACTGGCTCAGCTCGGTGGGTCGAGCCCTGGAGACCGCTACGGTGCCCAGGCCTGGTATTGAACCATTCCAGTTGTCACATAGTAGCACTGGCTCAGCTCTGGAACGTAAAGGCTTCCAAACCACACGCACATGATTCACACGTTACACAATTTTACGTTACACACAAATCATGCGCTACAGGATGCACGTTGCACGTTAAAGGCAATAGACGGAATAAATGGTCTGATTTGAGGTCTGAACATATTAAGGATTAAAATTTACGGAACGAAAAAATTATTATTTTGTAAGATTTATTAAAACCAGAAACATATATTGTATATACATGTATATGACCTTTTAATCTTTATAAAAACATATTTGGACGATTTAAAACGTTTTTATACATAAATTTTCTATGTTTTGTCAAAATGAAAATGATAATTAACACGGTTTATTTCTGATGATATTTATAGAAAATGGCATATTCTCATGTTATTCTTTATTTTTGTTTACCCTTTTCCATATTTAATTTGCTTAATTAAAAACAAAAACATGATGGCTTTAGTTTTCAGTGTAGTGTTGTGTGTTCTATGTTTGTCTTTCGTTTCATTTTGTTGGCCATGGTCTTGTCTGTCCTCGACTTAACTTTTTCAGTCTGCCCCTTTGGTATCTTCGAATTCCTATATCATCAATTTTGTCATTGCAACCATACGGTGTTGCCGTTCCCAGTTCTCTAATCCAGTAGTTTTCCTTCTTTCTACGGAGAGATGTCAAAAGTCTCTGACTTTTTTTTTATTTAGAAAAATCACTTGCAACATGGGTAAACTTTTATTTTGAAGGAATACATCTTCATAATTCTTATTAAATCTTATGCAGAAAAATTTCTGGTAACTTTTATATATTTCTGATTTCTTACACATGTCATCCGTCGTCGTCCGTTAACGTAAAAGTTTCATCTTTTCCTCCGAAACCGCCAGGCTAATTGGACTAAACCTAACCGGTTAAGAGCTGTTCAAAAGGCGTGGTATTCCACCCTTGTTGAAGGCCTTGTGGAGACCTCTAAATTTTGTAAGTTCCTTTTATTTTTCTCGTGGTTGGAGTGCAGTCTGTGACTTTAATTTACCCCCTATCCGTACTACGTATCGACTTTTAAAGTTAAATCTTATGCAATTGGTTTTTAAAGTCTATCTTTATGTTTTTTGTCCCACCACTGTCCCATATTAGTGATAGGATTGAGTACTCACAAACATATTAACCCCGCCACATACATTATGTACCTGTCCCAAGTCAGGTACCTGTAATCCAGTGGTTATCGTTGTTTTATGTTTTAAGTGTTAGTTGTTCTTTATATTGTTTACTTATTTGGCCAATAGTTGGTACATTTATATATCATCACGTTTTATTTTGGGGCCTTCTATACAGCTTGCCGTAGGATGGACATATGTTCATTATTATAGGCCTTAGAACAACCTTTAGAAGTTTGTGATTTACACGTTTTGGATGGCTGTCTCATAGACAATCCCGTTTTCTTTATTGATAAATATGTCTTCTCCCCAAAAACTGCTTGGCCAAATGGAACAATATTTGAAATGA
>JARWCS010373155.1:0-10180 GCA_034783895.1 Geukensia demissa
GTATGCAGGAGATGTTGGGATATTGCTGCATAGGTAAGGAAAATTTATAATTTTAAAATCAAAATCGTCTCTTTTATTGTATATCTTGGTACTAAGTTTACCACTGCTGTCAAATTCGAGATTATTAACTCGAAATGGGAAGTGCTGACCGGTGTGATGTCAGTTGTCCATTAATAGCATTGGGGAGCAGTACCTTTTCCAAAATGGCTGTTTTAACCAAAAATAAAATACGACGAAACATTGGTTTACGCCATATACCATCCGACTTAAAATGGCAAGTGCTGAAAGGTATAATGTTGGTTGTTTATTAAAGCTTGCCGATACGGAAAATTCACTAAAAAAAGACTATATGCAAACATAGACTTACGACATATCATATTCCTGAACATGGAAAGTGCTGTTTAGGCACGTTGTCAGTAATTCATTGTACAATCCAGATAGCAAATTTCCCCCCAAATTACCTCTCTACCTTACCAAGGATTTTAATGATAACATGAGACTTATGAGAGCTCATAATATTTGAAATGGAAGTGACGTAAGATATTTGTTTTAGTGTCCAGATAGCAGTCAAAATTGCTTCATTTTCAGCAAGAATAGGCTGTAATTGAACAGTTTATCCTTAATTTGAAGGCATTCAGCATACAAATATTTTTAAATGGGATCATTTAAGCCAGGTGAGTGATACAGGCTCAACTGAGCCTCTAGTTAATTACAAAATTTATTATATACATAAATATTTTTTATACTATTTATAGGTGATACCAAATGATGAGTTAGATGAACCTAAAGAAGATGAAGATACAGATGATGTAGCAGTTGGAAGATATGAAATGCCCTATAAGTGCAGTTTTCGATTTGGATTCCTATCTGTCTTGTCTAACCGCTACAATAGGCTAAATTTTCTATCGCTACCTATCACTCCTTTTTTCCAGAGGCAGTCAAAAATCGTTGACATGTTGTGTCCCATGCCGCACCTTTTTCGATACTTATAATTGTTGAACTTGTTCTCCTCCTGAATTTGCATGCAGTATTTGTCACTGGACGTTAGGCAACAAACAATCAATCAACCCATCCCACCCCCTTTTCGATATTGTTGTTAAACTTGTTCTCGTCCTGAATATGCATGAAATATTTGCCACATCACCTTAAGGATCAAGAACTTAAATTTAACATTGTTGGGATCTCGGATTTCGATACGTGTTTGTTCTTATTCTATTGATGAGGGTTTTTTCCTTGGAATGTACATATAGCATATCAAAATTCACAATATATTTACAACATTGGTAAATATGTATCTTGATATGCATTTGTAAAAATCAATAATCCGTTGTTTTGTAAATATGCAAATATGTAAATATATCTTATTAGATTGCCAAAAGGCTCTGAAACTGATATTTTTGTGTCATTTAAACTTTAACAATAATTCAGTATAGTGTCCTACAGCAGAATATAACATGCTGAGAACGAGGCGAACTTTGCAGGCGGTGGCTGCACCTCCGGTCATTTGTGTTGTATCAATGATTTCTCTAAACACTGAAGTACAAAAACTGCATCCAAATAAACAAATGATCTAGAAACTATTTCCTATTTAACGGTGAAAATTTTATGAGAATCTACTGAGAAATGACTTCAGAATAATTTTTTTTTAAATGTGGTTTTATATAGAATATACAGGGAAAAAAATTCATGCATACTTATGTCCACTATCTGTACATGTAATCACAGACATATTTTATAGATTACATGTATTGTCTGTTGTGTGCAGCTGATTTTCATTGTTTATTTATTTTTCAGTTGAAAGTTCATCCTGTGCTCTCTCTCAACAATCCTCTCAGGACTGGTTTGAAAAGAATAAAAGCCCAAAAGATAAGTTTAATGAGGCATTTCAGAGACTGACAGACAACCAGTTTGAGCCATTAAAATCTCAACTAAATACACCATGGAAAAATTTAGGAAAGTCTGCAAGATACTACTACAGCAATAAAGCAAAGGAAGCAGTTTTGATCGTGCTAGGAATTATTGCTCCAGGGCAAGAGGAGATCATGCTTTCAGAAATAAGTTCAAAAACGTCCACTAAATTGGACACAGATGAAATTACACAACAACTTATTGAAGCATATCATGCAACATCCGACAAGAAAACCCAGCTACAAATTCTTTCCTTATTTGTTAACAACTTTACCAAACAGCAGCTAATACAGCTAATACCATCCTTAACTTATTCCAAAATTGATTCAGCCAGAAAACATGCAGCTGTCACCGGACCAGGACAAATGTTAAACCCTCCAAAGGTGTACAGAGTCAGACTTTCGAAACCGAAATTGCTCCACTTCTTAGAATATGTGGCAATGCCTTCTATTTCACAAGTTCTTGGATTTGGTTCAGTGCAGCTTCAATTGTCAAGTGGAGAAAAGATGAAGATTCCAAAAGTGATAAGGAATGCAGTCAGTGCAAGAATAATTGATGGATATCAACGCTATTGTCAAGAATCTGATATCCAGACATTTAGTCGTGCATCTCTGTACAGGATTTTGAAAGCATGTCATGCATCAAAAAGAAAAGCCATGCATGGACTAGATAACACGACAGCCCTGGGCATGAATGCCATGGAAAGTTTGCTGAAAGTTATTTCAAGACTTGGTGAATATGGGTTAAATACAGAAAATAAGCAAAACCTTATTGACATGGTACAAGTTTGTAATCAGCACCTGAAATTTGATGCAAAAACTCATTTTTCAACATCCTCAACATCTGGTGATCATTGCTCAACATATGCCTTGTCTGATCCTTCTGATAGTCAATTCTCAGCAGCTTGTGAACACCAACATTCAGATGTCTGTACTAACTGCAATCTTACTGACTCAATTGCAAAATATATCACAGAAGCAGCAGACTCTGTACAAATAGAATCTGAAGAGATGAAAGATGAGATATATCATGAGATTACACTGGCAACAAAATACATCAAAGACTGGAAAGCCCACTTGCTCCGTACTGTCCACCAGGACTTTGCTCGACAGAACATCTTGCAGCAACTTCAGCCTAATCAGGGACTTTTGATAATGGATTGGGCCATGAAATTCCTGCCTCTACAGTACAGAGAAACTCAATCAGACTTCTTTGGTAAAAAAGGCATCAGTTGGCATATGTCTTGTCTTATAACAAATCAAAACAGTAACAATTCCCAGCTGACACAGAGTCATAATCCAGACCAGTTAGATCTTAACTCTTATATCCATATACTGGAAAATGGCACCCAGGGTTGGTTCTCTGTTACCCACATCATCTACCATCTGCTGTCAGTCTTTAAGGAGCAATATGCAAATATGGATGAGATATTCTTAAAATCAGACAATGTAGGTTGTTACCACAGTGCAGCAGTCATTGCCTACATCAGTCAAAACAATCAATACCTTCCTATTAAAGTCAAACAATATAACTTTAGTGAAGCACAGGCAGGCAAAGACCTCTGTGACAGCAAAACAGGATCCTGTCGAATGCACATATCTAGATACTTGAATGAAGGAAATGACATTCTTAGTCCTTCAGATCTAAAGAAAGCATTAGAAAGTAATAATGGCATGAAAGGTTTACAAGCCTGTATAATCTCCATAGACAATGAAAAGGAGCCAAAAGTTAAATCGAAAATCAAACAGATAAGTCTTTTGAACAATTTTGACTTTGAAGAGGATTCCATCACTGCCAGAAAAGCATATGAGATTGGAAATGGAAGGACTGTCAATATCAAATCCATTGAGGATCCTAATCTTGATTGCAGGGATATGGCTGGATTAGCAGTAAGTGTTATTACGCCAGGTAATTAATTTTCTGGTTCTCAGACAATGCTATTCCCAAAAGTGACGCTGATGTGCTGGTATTCTATTTATATATTTTTTTTGTATTTAATGGATGATATTTAACTATATCTAGCTGTAAAAAGTCCGATAACACATGTACATATTGTCTGATATTTTTCTTCATAAACGACATCCAATATGGCCGCCATGGCTCGACATAGATTAACATTGGACCCTGTGGGAATTTTACATTTTTGACAACTCTTCTGAAACCGCTAAGCCAATTTTAACCAAACTTTGGTGGAATAGTCCTTGGATGGTCTTCTTTAAAATTTGTGTTCGGTTTTGCCGGGCGCCATCCAATATGGCCACCATAGCTCGACATAGTTTAACATTGGACCCTATGGGAATTTTACATTTTTGTCAACTCTTCTGAAACCGCTATGTCAATTTTAACCAAACTTTGGTAGAATAGTCAATGGATGGTTCTCTTTAATAAAAAATTTCATTTTGCTGAGCAATATGGCCGCCACGGCTCGACATTGTTTAACATTTTCGTCAACTCCTCTGGAACCGCTAAGCCAATTTTAACCAAACTTTGGTGGAATAGTCCTTGGACAGTCCTCTTTAAAACATGTGTTCAGTTTTGCTGGGCGCTATCCAATATGGCCACCATAGTTTAACATTGGACTCTGTGGGAATTTTACATTTTCGTCATTTCCTTTGAAACCGCTAAGCAAACTTTGGTAGAATAGTCAATGGATGGTTCTCTTTAATAAAAAACTTCATTTTGCCGAGCAACCTCCAATATGGCTGCCATGGCTGGAGATAGTTTAACATTGGATAATATGGGAATTTTACATTTTTGTCAACTCCTCTGAAACTGAAAGGCCAATTTTACACAAACTTTGGTAGATTGATCCCCTTTAAATTTTTGTTCAGTTTTGTCAGGCCCTATTCAATATGACTGCCATGGCTCGACATAGTTTAAAATAAGACCATATGGGTATTTTTCACCAATGCTGGATTTCAGTAAAAAAACTTTGAGCCAGGTGAGGGATTACAGGCTCCTTGGAGCCTCTAGTTTCACTGACACGGGAGTGTCTGAGAACCAGAACATTTATTTTATATGGCCCTACATTGTATATTCCATTTTAGAAAAGGCTATAGTACATTTGTACATGTATCTTCAGTTTTCTAGCTTTTATTTGTTGTACTTGCAGGTATTTAATTCACATTGGATACATGATGACCTAACTTCTTGAACAAATTACAAGATAAGGAGTGCTTGTTTATTAAAAAACCATGCACTTAAATTGATTTGATTGGAGACAAAACTTCTGTGGGTTGCATTATGGCGTTAAACAACCACCATGGTCTGCCATAAAAAAGCTGTAAAAGGTCTAAAAATTATTCATGAAATACAACAATGAAAAAAAACCACTATTTACAAGTAAACAATAACAACCACTTGACTACAGGTTTTTGGCTTGGGACAGGCACATTATGTGGCAGGGTTAACCTTGTAAGTGAGTACTCGACCATATAATGTAACTAATAATATCTTCTTTTGACAGTGCTTCCTAAATGAATATATATTTGTAACTAGATGATTATGTAATGTATAGAAATTTTTATTCTACATTTCAGGTACTTGAAGAGTTTCCTACAAGATCAATTTCTGGAAAGGTCAAACTTGTTACTAAGTCAAAAGAAACACTACCAATTGATGACCCTTTAGTGGAAGAACAATCTTCATCAGATGAGACAGATTCGGGTAGGGGAGTATATTCATGCCCTGACACTGCATGTCAAAAACAGTATGTCAAATCAGCAAATTTAGAAAAACATCTTGCACTTGGAAATCATTCATACAAAAAAGCAGTTGAATCTGGTATTGACTCCGGTGTCAGAATCTGGGCAGAACAATGTTCTTCAATCAGACAGAAATATTGCAATATTATGGAAAATGTTACTCCACAGAATCAAAAAGGTACATCACGGACCTCAAAAGGATGGGCATTAAAATCTATCACAAGATCGTCTAGATTTTCACCAAAAGTAAAAGATTATGTCCTGAACATTTTCAACAGCTGTGAAAAATCTGGAAAGAGGCCAAATTATTCTTCTTTGAGCGAGGAACTCAAGAAATCCTGTCATGAAGATGGCAGTCGCATGTTTGCACCAAGTGACTGGTTAACTCCAAATCAACTGAGAGGTATATTTGCCTCATACTTAATGAAAAGTAAAAAGAAGATAGAAGTTAAAAAGCAAAAAACTGATGACTTTCTTAAAGAAGTAGAAAATGTGGAAGAAGACGAACATTTACAAGAAGTTTTGATGAACCTGAAAGCTGAGGAACATGAACAATCTGTATCAACAATGTTTGAAAATGTGTACAATTCAGTGAATATGGAATGAAAGCTAATCAAACTAGAAATGTCAATGTCCATAAAATGTTGAAAATTTTGGTCTATATTAACTCTTGCTCATGAAGTAGAGAACTATTAGAGTACCCTCCGCGTCCACGTCTGTGTGCGTGTACGGAGCCATATCTCAGAAACTGGAAGGGCTAGAACAATGATTGTTTGTATGCGTATGCATCAGGATGCAACACAAATTCTCGTAAAATATTTAGGTCAGTTGACCTATATTTCATGGTTGAATGACTTGGAATAAGTTTGTGGACCGACTTGAAATCTCATACTACATGACCTACAATCATGTAACCTAGTGTGTAAATGCATTTTTTGGAGTCTGACAGCATCCCACCAAAATAAGCTCACTTTGACCTACTTTTCATGCTTCATTGAGTTCAGTTCTCGGGTCCTATGTAACCTACCATCCTGCAACTGGTTGTGTGGATGCATCTTTGAGAGTCTGGCAGTATCACACCTAAATTAGGTCACTTTGACCTACTATTCATGCTTTATTGACTTGGGTTCACTTTTTTAAAGTCCAAGTTTAGTTCTCAGGTACTATGTGACCTACCATCCTGCAACTGGATGTGTGGATGCGTCTTTGAGAGTCTGGCAGCATCTAACCAAAATTAGATCACTTTGACCCACTTTTCATGCTCCTTTGACACAGGTTCACTTTTACATTCAAGTTTAGATCTCAGGTACTATGTGACCATTCTGCAACTGGTTGTGTAGATGTGTCTTTGGGAGTCTGACAGCATCCCACCAAATTAGGTCACGTTGACCTACATTTCATGCTTCCTTTACTTAGCTTTATTTTAAGGATTGAGTGAAGCACTAGGTTAGTTTTTGGGCTTGCTGACCCTATTGTTATACAGACAAGTTCAGAATCAAGATGGGGATGAGGTGGCTGCACCTGTGGTTGCAAAATGTAAATGGTAATGTTTTTTGACATCTGTTGAACAACTAAATCATTTGAAATCATACATCGCTGATTTTTTTTAAAAGCTTTAAGGCCATGTGAGCTCTTGACATAACTTGATGTCTGTTGTATGTCCATTTAACTATAAAAAGAGAGGATATGGTAGAAATGAAATGGAGAACACACACAATCCAACAGACGGAACTCAATTACTCGGTAACAAACTAGAGGTCTCCACAAGGCCTTCAACAAGAGTGGAATCCCATTCGTTATGTTGAGTTCTAGAATGCCCCGCTAAACATAACATGGATAATGTGCCTTGTGGAATCCTTCTGAAGATATACTGTTTGTTAAGAACTTAAAATTTTTCCAATACATTGATTAAAAACAACATGTTTAAATATAATTCAAGTATTTATTAAACTTGTAAGTTGTTAAATATTTTATAAAGGTTTGTAGTGTTTTGTTTGTTGGAAGCATTTTTATATACAGGTTGTATAAAATTGAAGTGAGTATTTGCTCATAGATTCCTTGTGATTATTTCAAACCCATTTTTTGTTAAAAGGTTGTTTTTAGTTGACACAATTGGATTTTTGGAGGTTACTATATGTGTAAAATTGTCCATGTTTTATGCTATGTTTGGAAAAAATATTTGGTTATTTTCTCCAAAAAAGTATCTATCTAACAGTACTTCAGTACTTTTATTTTTCTTTTGTTTAAACTAAAATTTTATATTAAAAGTGATTTTTTTTCAAAAATAAAACCATTCCTTTAATATGAAATAACTTAACATCCTATGACAATAAGACTGTTATTTTCTGAAAGTTGAATTTTTATCCCCGCAGCACTTCAGTGCTTTGATTTTTGTTTTATATTTAGGATATGAATAAATCAACTTTTATTCTTATGAATTTAACTTCTGTGTAATCTTCATAGGTTAATTGTGCATTTTCATGCTTTTAATAAAATAACATGCCATATTGATTTCAAAGTTACAACTGTTATAAGCATTTAAGTAGCATACGGGTGATTGGAAAATAATTAATTTTGTGATTACTTTTCAACAACCTTGTATTGATTTGCCGAATATAATTTTTTTATATTTCTTTAACTAAAGATCAACCTTCTTTAAAACATTTAAGTTGAATTTTTGTATGGTGTATCTTAGGAGATTTTAGATATTGTTTTTGCCTGTAATTTGCTAAAAATTCACAGCTCGAAACCTACCAATATGATCAATGCCCAGGCCGAGTATACAAATAATTAAAAATTCTAGATTTAATGTCTTAGTTTTGCATCATGTACTGCAGCATTTGATTCAATTATTAAAAACAGCACTGAATGTCCATGCAAATGGTTTTTTTTACCAAAAATTGCCTTAAAAACCTGAAAATTAACTTATTTTGACCCCTAGAATATCGTGAAAATAGATGGCGCTGCATAGCCAATTCGTCCTTTTTGACTGAACCAAAATATTTTTTCTGAGGAAGTGTTATGATTAAAGTATCACTCATGCAAATTTTCAATTGGTTCTGAGAAAAGTCACTTGTGGACCTCTTTGCATGGTTTTCTCTGAGACATGCACTATATATACATAATCTTTAATGATATCTAAAGGGAGGTTTTATGGTCACCTCAGGGGCCGGTCCAACCTCTTAATTCTGTAAACTATAAATGATCTTAAAAACCGTTCAGATCCGCACCAGTAAAGCATATATATAATCCACGTCCGCATGATAAGACAATGTCCATGAACATACTTGGAGGTCTACTCTACCCCCTTATTTTGAAATTAGAAATAACTCAAAAACCGTTCAGATCCCCATCCATAAACCATATATATTCTAAGTCATAGATTTTTTTAATACAACTAATTGAAGTTATTACCAAAGGATTTCTATTTTTTGCCTTAAGATCTTCAGGAGATGCATGTGTGCAAACAACTATTACTGGTGGGTCTACTTCATGTTTTTTGTTTGCTGACATCGCTTGATTATCTTTGTCGGATGGATTTTTAGATTCCAGTAATTGTTCTTGATCTTTGGAAACTTTTCTTTTAGTGGCATAGCAATGTATGTTATCCCACCAAAAACCTATCTTTTCTGAAAAAAGTAACACATTGTCATTAATATGAAACTACTTCAGTAGAAAAGTTTTTATTAAAAATGTCATCTTTAATATCTACCATTCAGATGTTAGGTGGATTAAATATTAAATGCCTTTTGATTCTCACCAGTGGAAAGTCCAGTGTAGAATATTCATGTGAGAATTTAAAAGTTCATTGTTCAAAGAGACAAGAAAAAGTCGAATATAACCGAGTATAAGAGGACCAAATGCTTGGAATCCACAAATTCGTTTACAAAACAAGTGTGAGATCGGGTGCTCTATTTTTATTTATATATTTTATGTGATCTATTTTTATTTATGTATTTTATTTTTTCACCTGGAACAACTTTACAAATGATTTATTTTAACAAAGTCTGGAAGGATAGGGGATTGAGTTTCCTTAGAATGTAGAATTTATTGAGAATATATGGACCCCACCAATAGATCCCCCATTAAGGATGAAAAACTGATTTTGTTTAAATATAAACAAAATTTTTGACACTTTATTTCTCCTAATGACCGAATGTTGATGTCCATGAGGAATTTTTGATCGTTGTCCTATCTTTTCAAAATTGTCTATATTGGAAAAATAAATAATTTTTGTACTATCTGAATTTTAAGAACATTGACGGTGATAATTATGTTTTGATTTGTTGAAATTTATACAGATTTAAAGGAATAATATGCATTGTCTGTTTGAAAAACACGCGCAAGTCTTTAACGAATAAACAAAATCCTTATTTTACTGCTCGTAAAGGGCTTCTTCTTGATATGCATTTATTAGGCACACTAGGGGTCAGAAATAGGAAGACCAATCAAGATTACGTTTTGGCAAGGTTTTGCAATTTACTATAAGGGATTCGAAGATACCAAAGGGGCAGACAGAAATCGTTAAGTCGAGGACAGACAAGACCATAGCCAACAAAATGAAACGA
>JARWCS010373175.1:0-10180 GCA_034783895.1 Geukensia demissa
AAATTCCAGTGACAATCAATAACGATCTAAAAATCATACGAGGGTGCATGTTCAGCAAAATCCATTTTCTTACAGTATATTATAACAGAGGCCCATGCAATAAACTTGCAGATGATATAATTTTGTTGAGGTACCTGCTTATCTGTCAGGTTGGTTCTTCTCACAGCAAACTATCTTATACCACACAAGAGAAGTTCTTAAAAGACAAACGAACCAGAAGAAACTGTGTTTCAACATTTGATCTTTAAAAGTTCTGCCGTTTTTAAAATTAATGTTATGACAATTATTCTATTCCAGTAACATGTTTTCCTGTTATTTGCTACATACATTAATGAAATAACATTCTACATTCACAACTTTATTTTCATTATTAACATCTCAGTTTTACTGACTTTATACATTTGTGTCATTTTTATCATCATTAAAATTTTCAGCACAAGTCTCATATTTATACTTTTAGCATGAAAAAATCAACTTCCAGTCCATTATTTTTAGATAAAATAATAACTACATAATCAAACGGTTTGTTTTTGCGCTGCGCAAATCCTTTTGCTTCCTCTGAAGCAATATTTTAGTTATATTCTATTTCAGATTTATTTCTCTTTGAAATTTATGTCATCCATATTGTAGGACTTCCGGTTAACAACTGCGTATGGTATCCCAGTTATGACAATGTAAATTGGGAAGACGGGCGAGACAGACTGTGTACAAATTATAATAACGGCACAATCTGTAAGGAATGGACATGTCCAGTACCAGACTGTGAAGAACCTAAATCGAGTGAATACAACATCTGCGCCTCATATTGCGAAGGTATGTGTCCAACATTAACCGAGGAATCTTGATCCCCAACCGATTCATGGCTAACAAGCCTTCAAGTCCGTTTTTCAGATGATTTATAATTTTGTTTTTTATTTGTATTATACTTTTTGTTATTTTTTATTATAATTATTTGCGAGATTCCGATACCATTACAGTACTATGGCAAATACCATCTAACTTTAGTCGTCAATGAGAGTGGTGAATTTTTAAACTTTACCGTGTTCAATTTACAAGAATGGCGGAAACAAAATGGTAAATTTTCTTTGCGGGAAAAATGAGTACATGAACAAAAAATGTGTTCATTTTTCTTAATTTACACTTTAACTTGTTGGATATCCTTACTAAATAGGGAAAGATGAAAAGAAATTGACAAAATTGACAAAATCATGAATTCTGGATTTTGTTTGTTTAAATCCAAAAACAAGAAAATTGGAATAATGGTAGAAACTATTTAAACGATACCAAGAAGAGAGTCTACAAATATTCAATATGATAGCTAGAGTGTAAAAATTTGACGTTAATGGTTGATGAAAATATAAGCACACTATTTTAAATAGCTCTTAACCTGTTTAACTGTATATAAATGATACTTTGGTTCCTTAGCATCAAGTTTATATTGGTTCAAATCTCAGGACTCGATGCTATGCAACGTACATGTGTAGGAAAGCAACATTGAGAAGCAATGAAAAAATGAATATCAAATACACTGGAGAATTCAAAAACAATAGAAACCTCCATTAACATAACTCAATTTAGTATTTTTCTAAGAAAACACATCTCGACTTCCCTAAGCCTTAGAGAACATTGCTGATAAAAGCATTTCTTGGTAAGTATCTCTGCCCATGACAGCATAGCCCTAAAAGTCCCTCTTGTGAGGGTGACTATAGAAGTAATATCCAACTTATCAATCCTTGAATTCTCTTTTGAAATTCTTTAATTTTTATCGCCTGAGGATGAACATAGTATTGGTCCTCTCGACAATAATTCCTTAACTCCCCTTTCAGGTGATTACGGTTTTATTTAATATTCAACCCATTTTAATTTGATTGGAAAAGTTCACAATTTTGTATTACCACCTCGTTGGAAAGCCATAATTCTTCTCCTATTCAACATTTTTTTTAAGACAGTTTTGCTGATATTGTTGTTATTACAAGGGCGGCTTGGAAATTGCAATAGGGTTTTCGGTTTTTTCCGCCTGGCAGGAGGCCTCGCGTTTCGTTTAAGTCGGCACAATGTTGAAGGTAATGCCATGCTCGCGGCTCATCAAAGAGCCCTTGGCAACAACAAATAATGTGGATGCGTTATGGCTAGTTGCAAGCCCCTATTTGGCGTCTTTTGGCAACACATTTTCCCTCACTTACACTCGTCTTCTATTATGATTTGTAGTTTCTTTACCCAAAAACGTAGTTTCCAGTTGTGTTAGATCACAAAGTTTGTCCGTCTGTTCCATATCTTGTAAACACAATTCCTCAAATAGCAATAAGTGGAAGTTAAGGCAACGTATACTGATGTGCAGGTAGAAAGGTTATTGCTTTTAGAAGCTTCTGGGGGATAACGGAACTTACGTGTTCATAATACTTATAACTTAAGAGTGAAAATATCCTTTTGTAAGCTTGCCCCCGTTTTTTGTAGTTTTTAAATGTGGTGTACAACGAAAAATAAGCTCTACAAGTTTCATTTACAAAAAAATTATTACATTTTGTGAAAAGGTAAGATTTTAGCTGTTAATCGGTTAAAATGTTTCAAAGCAGCACAACAAAATTTTACAGACTTCTGTATATGCTTAGTAATGTTCAATAGATTCCAATTGTCCCTGCATGTGTCTCTTGTTGTGTTTTCGTTAGCAAATCATGTTGATGCATGTAGCACGCATAATCTTTTACTCTAGTTATTGAAGTTGAGTACATTTTGACCTACTTTAATTGAAATCATAGGTCAAACAATTTGTTTAATTTTAACAGAATTTTAGTTTATTCTAGCTTATTTTATTTTAGTATTACCTGAATTTTAAATGTTTTCCAACTAACAGTCTGCATTTTTACAATGCTATTTTTATCTTCAGGGACATGTACGTACGGTGGAAAGGTACACGCAATTGGTGAAGGATTTATCTCCCCTGATGGATTTAATACCTGTTGGTGTGGCGAGCTAAATAGTTATTTCTGTTCATACACTGGATTTACTGTTCAGACAATGTGCAACATTGCTTAATATTATTACTGGACTTTTTCCTAATGGTACTCAAATACTCATACGTTTAAGCAAATAACTTAACATATTAATATAAACATCCTTCCTGTTGCTCATCAGATTAACACTAAGTATTAAGTATGATTAGTTCATTAACTATGTTAACCGTATGGTTTTATTTATTCCTCGTACAATTCTACATATTTAGCACAATAAATACCGCTTAAGTAAATTTAGTCTTTTAATGCATTATATGTATAAAATATGACATATGACTAGTTTGAACAATAAGAAATCACCAACAATGGTATAAAATTCAAGAAATTACTTATCGGCATTCTACAATCAGCAATGTTCAAATCATAAGTATATTATATTTTTGTATTATTTTATTTTATTTTATAATGACAATGATAAAGTAAACTTTAGATACTTTTCTGCTAGAAACTCTTTTACGATGTTTTCACTTGCACTTTTACCATAGAACCACCACAAAAGTATGATGGTCTGATGAAGGTTAATCAAGAAAAACGCTTTACACGAAGTTAAATTTAGCTTTTGGATATTTGTTTTAAACATATCTAAGATGTGGATTGTGTCGTTATGGTCTTTCTTAAATTTAAACGTAGTAAAATGAAGTGCCAGTTAATTTTACATCTAATTGATTACGACACCATGACCAAATGATACACGACACTTACATATTCTGTTCATACCAGAGACTTAAGAGGGACTCAAACTGGGAAATGTTGGTATTATACGTTGTAAGCTGAAGTCGTCGCTCCAAAAATTAAAAAAAGAATCATTGCCGACACCACGACTCGGTTGACCGGTATGAACTCTTCCTTTCCAGAAGAAGATAATTTGTTTTCAAGTAGAGTAGCAACTTTACACAAAAACACAGAGGTAGAATCTTTCCTGGTTCAGTTAAAAGTTATGACTTTCCTACATCCAATAAGTGTCCTCCCGATACACGGGACTGAAAATTGTCGGATTTTAAAAATGGGCAATCCGGTGGGTGTCTTTAAAAAGGTAGTAACTGTCTACCTTTCCTTACAACTTGAGTTAACCTCCGGTTTTTTATGTTCATAAGAATATACATTGCAGATTCTATTTTTCGTTTGTGTGTGGGTTTTTCGTGTTTAATTTGGTATTTCTCTCGAATTTGCATTATATGTCCCGTCTTTCAGCTTTCTTTCGCTTTTCCTTACTTTGTTTAAGCTTTCATATTTCTAAAAGTTTTAATTGATTGAAATAAAATATCCTTCTTAAACATATTTTTGAAAAAAGTATTTGAAAAACTGGTTTTAGCCGATAAACGCGTAAAAGTTGTTTAGCATATATATGCAAAATATTCACGTATCTTACATTTAAATAGAGAATGGCTGATAATTAACGCGTGTACATCTATTATTCCTGTACGCTGTTTTTTTTTTCTTTTTCGATCTCTGGAAATGGCAATTGGATCTTCCAGTCATAAAAAACAATAAAAAAAATGAAAACACAGAGGTAAAAATTATAGTTTATACGCAATGTCAGATCGTTCTAATTAGTATAGAAAAAGGAGATGTTGTATGATTGTCCATGAGGCAGCCATCGAAAACGTACAAAATTGAGAAATTTGTTCTCAAGTTTTAATTTTATTAATAAATAATACTTACCTGATTAGACAAAAATACATTTGGATATCTCCCCTGATTAGTGTTCACAATCGCCAGAACGCTTTAAATAAAGCGTGCCGGTGATCTAGACTCCCACTGCGCAGCCGTCTCTCAGTCTCAGTCTCTCTTGGCGAAAAGTGTTTAACAGGGGAGGCAGGTGGGGGTCTAATCAGGTAAGTATTACTTATTAATAAAATTAAAATTTGAGAACAAATTTCTCAATTTTATATTATAAACTAATACTTACCTGATTAGACAAAAATACATTTGGATAATCTTGATTTCTAAGCTTCCATCGGCTGTGAAATCTTTCTGTATGACTTCTTTTTCTGTCTGTTCATTTTAAATTTATACACTGTACACTGTACACCAATTTTTTTATTTAATTTTCGAATTTAAAAAAAAAAAATTTATATTGTCTATTTACAGATAAAAATGACACAACATAATCACTGATCTTTCTGTTTCAGCACATGAACATCAATATTACGTAGATAAAAACGAGTAAAAGTCGACTCTTTCGACCAATATGCAGTCTCCATGATGGAACGAGTTGAAGCACCATTAAATAAGGCCCATGATGGTCCTAAAGCTCTAGTTGAGTGCGCTTTAACTTTCTTGTCCTTTTCATTGTAAGCTAATTTTATTGTATTTACAATCCAAGAAGAAATAGTACACACAGAGACTGGTTTATGTGGACTATTTATAGCAATAAAAAGTTTGTCATCTGAATCTTCAGAACTTGATTTCCTCAAATCTTGAGTCCTCTTTAAATAATAATAAAGAGCTCTTTTCGGATCAATCAGTTTGTCTGAAGAAAAAGCGGATATAAAAACTTTTGAACCATAATGGTTTGGTCGATCTTGTTTCGACAATCCAGTTCTAATAAAAGTAATTCCTTTCTTCTGTACCAAGACTGAATCTTCTCCCAATTTCAAGGCATGAATGTCGCTGCATCTCCCGAAAGAAGTAATAGCGATAAGAAAAACAGTTTTCCAAGTAACATATTTCAAAGG
Organism: Geukensia demissa; assembly: GCA_034783895.1. Taxonomy (NCBI): domain Eukaryota; kingdom Metazoa; phylum Mollusca; class Bivalvia; order Mytilida; family Mytilidae; genus Geukensia; species Geukensia demissa. The sequence continues at coordinate 5,690 of JARWCS010373175.1, forward strand.
AACATTTTTCAAAGGTTCAAAAAGGTGCCCTTTTAGTTTGTTTAATACTAAAGGTAAATCCCATTCAGGCAATAGTTTGACTTTTGGAGGTCTAGTGTTGAACACCCCTTTTAAAAGTCTAATAATGTAAGGATGTTGGCCTACAGGAATATTTGCAATAGGAGAAACAACTGAAGATAGCATAGATCTATACCCAGCTATAGTTCTATATTGTAAACCCTCTGAAAAAATGTATGTTAAGAATTCAGCAATTTGAGCTAAAGTGATATTATAGGGATCAATTTCCCTTCTACTACACCAGCTACAGAATTTTCGAAATTTGACTGTGTAGTCTTTTTGGGTGCCAGCTCTCCATGAGACTGAGAGTAATTTTCTAGTTTCCGCAGAAAATCCCTTCTCTTTAAATGATTGGTTGATAACATCCATGCAGTTAGATTGAAAATTGACGGATTTGGGTGGTAAATTTCCGTCATTGGCTGATGTAGTAGGTCTTCTATTGCAGGAAGACGAGTTGGTTTCGCAATTAGATATTGCAGGATTTTTGGATACCAATGTCTGTGTGGCCAAAATGGGGCTATCAGAATTATCTGACAGTTGTAAATTTCCATGTGTTGAAGAATTTTGGGTATTAGGCAAATTGGTGGGTAAGCATAGGCAAACATGTTTTCCCAGGGAATTGTTAGTGTATCTATTGCAAAAGCTTGTCGATTTTTCTTTGAAGCAAACAGATCTATCAGAGGTTCCTCTAGTGTTTGAAAAAGTGCTTGGACCACTGTCTTTTTCAGGGTCCATTCTGTGGGAATAATTTTTATTCGGCCTAAGTTGTCTGCGAGAATATTCTTTTTCCCGGCTATGTGAGCCGCCTTTAGAGTTATCTGATTTCCTAATGCCAGGTGCCAAAGATTCCAAGTTTTTGTGCATAGTTGGGGTGAATGAGTCCCCCCTTGTTTGTTGATGTATTGGACGACAGTGGTGTTGTCTGATCGAATTAAGACATTTTTGTCTTTTAACTGACAAATGAAATGTTTCAGTGTTTTGAAAACTGCTTCCATTTCCAAGGAATTTATATGCATTGGTTTTTCTTTTGGAGACCAAAAACCCTGGATAATTTGTTTTCCGTTTAAATGACCTCCGTAACCTTCCATAGAGGCATCTGTTGTTAAAATTGCCGAGCTTTCCCAATGAGCAAGTTGTCTGCCCTTTAGTACATTTTTGTGTTTCAACCACCATTGTAAGTGGTTTTTTAGGAGATCTCAGAATGGAATTTTCTTTCCTAATTCTAGACTTACTGGTCTCCAGTGAAAAAGGAGATGTAGTTGAATTGGTCTCATGAAGAGTCTTGCGTTTGGAATAAGTTCTATGCAAGAAGCCATAATTCCGAGTAGATGCAAGTAGTCTCTTGCTGTAGCTAAGTTTTGCATGTTTAAGATTTTTTGTATTGCTTTTTGAAGATTTGTAACTCTTTCTATTGTTGGACAAACTATTCCCTCTTTCAATGAGAAGTTTGCACCTATGTAAGTTATTGACTGTGTTGGTTTTAAATGAGACTTTTGTAGATTTACTATGAAGCCTAGACTTTTCAGGAGATTGAGCGATTTTTCTCGATCTTTCAAAAAAGATTTTCTGGATTTTGATTGACCACAAACCAGTCGTCGAGATATGCTGCTAGTCTGATATTTTGAGTTCTTAAATGTGCTACCATTACTGCACAAACTTTTGTAAACACCCTCGGAGCTGATGTTGGCCCGAAACAAATGACTTTGAACTGGAAACACTGATTGTTTATGCAAAATCTTAGAAACTTTTTGTGGTCTTTGTGACAAGGAATGTGAAAATACGCATCTTTTAGATCGAGGGAAATTGCCCAATCTCCTTTCTGAACCTTATTCAACACACTGTAAAGAGAGTCCATTTTGAAATGTTGTTTTCTGAGATACCTGTTCAGAGGTTTTAGATTGATTACTGTTCTTAAGTCTCCGTTTTTTTGGGGGAACTAGAAAAATGAACTGTAGAAACCGTCCTGTTTTTCTTTTGCAGGTACAGTTTCTATAGCCCCTTTTGCTAGTAACTGATTTACTTCTGTCATAATAATTTGGGTAGTTTTTACAGACACATTTGTTTGTATTATACCCGTTTTGGGATTTTTTTTAGAAATTCTAGTTTGTATCCTTCCCGAACGATTGTGGTTACCCAATTGTCGTTTGTTTTTTCCCCCCAATTTCGCCAAACAAACTGGAGACGACCTCCAACAGGTATCTCTGGACGAAGACACAAGATATTTACCTGCTTGTAGTCATAACTGCTTGCTTCTGCCACGAAAGGAACCTCTCTTGTTGTCTGATGAACGACCATTGTCCTTCTTTCCAGAATTGTTGGTTTTTGGAATCCTGAAACCACTCAAATTATCATTAGATTTAGGAACATTAGATCCTGTAAAATTTGAGTTCTTTTTGTAACTGTTGTTATCAGTTCTAGGATACTTGGTACCATTAGTATCTTGATTTGGTGGTGTGTTTTGTTTTCTCTTCAAACCACTATTGTTATTAGTATTGGGTTGTTTTCTAACCAGTTCAGGTAACAAATCTTTAATTTGTTTGTTAGTTTCTGATCGACTTTTAAGTTTTTCTTGAAAGTCTTTTCCAAGAACACCTTCACTAGATAATTTAAGTGACATAAATTTATCATTAAGTTCAGTAATGTCTTCAAGACCGGTGTAAACAAGAGTTGCTTTCCTTCTTATAAGTTGATGAAAAGCCCCAGCTCGTGCTGTTTGATCCATAACTTTGACAGACATTGCAAAGATATCACGAACCATTTGAATAATTAAATCCATGTTTGGCTCATTTTCATTTAATTTCTCAATTAAATTTCCCAGTGCTTGTTGAGAATAAGCATTAATAATGAGGCCCATTCTAGCTGCTGCTTGGCCTTTAAAGGCAAAATTTTCATAAGTTTTCTCTGGTTGAGAATATAATTTGTTGTATTTACTCTTTCCAGCTTTTGGACCGTGACGTTTACAGAGTAAAGTTTGTGTTATATCATCTAGTTTAGGTAAGTCTAGTATAGAAGATGATTTGTTACTCACAGGAAAATTGAGTTTGTATTCATCTTTGTAAACAGTGAGATTTAAAGGATTATCACAATGCCAAGTATTGTTTAACACTTCTATCTGACTTTGAACAAGTGTAATACCTTCGTCTGATTTATCAGGTTTAGTTTTGGCGTCATCACCATAAATGTTGCACAATATGTCAGAAATCTCAGGTTGATTTTGAGACCCATTTTCTTTAGTATCTCTGTCAGTAGAATACCTTGAAAATATATTAAAGTTTCTGTCCTGCTTACTTGCAGACGATAATAAATCAGAGTCATTGTCATTATCTGAATCATGAAACATACCTGATTCTTCTCTGTTTGGTTGTAAAGATAGTCTGTCATTGACCTCATTGCCGTGAATATCTGATCGTGAAGTTTCATGCCCACCCGAAGTGGCATTTTCTTCTGTTTCACAAGGCTGTTCACCGGAAGTGACATTTTTTGTGAAGCTAAATGCTGTAGTAAAGGTAACATGGTGTCCACTCTAGTAGTGACTGCGTTAACCGACTGTTTCACACTAGAAATTTCTACCCGTAAGTCTCTTTCTAATGTAGATAAAGCGGTAGACTGTGTAGAAGTATCTTCCGGTGTTTTCTCTTTATGTTTTGAAGACAAAGTCGACCTTCTCGAACTGCGTAACGACTTCTTAGTTTTACCTGCTTTATCGGTAGATTTTTCCGAAGAATGTTTAGCTGGAGACGCACGAGAGCAAACATCTTTGCTACGATTGTCAGTGTTGTCGAGATTGACAACAGAATCCGTCATCTTCTATAAACGAAAGCGTGTAGAAAAGAAACAAAATGTCTCTTCCAAAAATACACAAAGAAAAAATTCACAACGGAGTGAAAAGTAAGACGTGTGAAAACTTTTCGCCAGAGAAAAAGACTGAGGATTTGGGGGCTGCGCAGTGGGAGTCTAGATCACCGGCACGCTTTATTTAAAGCGTTCTGGCGATTGTTAACACTAATCAGGGGAGATATCCAAATGCATTTTTGTCTAATCAGGTAAGTATTAGTTTATAATTTAAAATTTGCCTCGCAATGAAAAATGAGTAATATATATCAGTCAGTGTCGATTGTATTGACCACCAGAGAGCGGTCGGAGTATAGAAATAGGCCGTTTGGGTTTCTCCACCGCAGGTAGAACCCCTGCTACAGGGGCGTTCGTTGGTTTGGCGGGGTGTTTAATCATTATACTCAACCACTGCGAGAATAGCCGGGGTTAAGAAATTGGTTGCTCGTTTTCTTCGCCAGGACGTAGAACCCCTTTTTAAGGGCCGTCCGTTGATTAGCTGGGATGTATAAATTTCCAATCCAGACTTGGACGTGGACTTCTTGATAAAACCAAGACCACAGTCATGTCCCCTTTCACTGAATAACTCTAAATTTGGTGACT
>JARWCS010373185.1:0-10180 GCA_034783895.1 Geukensia demissa
CATTACAAAAATGTTGTCAATCAAGAAATCTAGCATTCCGCAAATGTCATCTTCTGAGTACTTTTTGTTAGAATTAGGGTGGTTAACAACAAAATAAGGTTTGTCCCTACCTAGAACCAAATATTTAAATCTGCGTTTGCCATCTTTTTTAAAAAAAAAAACGACAACCGATCATCGCGTTTTGAACCAAAGTTTAAAAAAATAATAGTAAATTTCAATTCTTCTCAGAATAACAAAGAATAGAAGTCAACTGAAATTCGCAAGGAAAACTGTTTCTGCTTCTGTGGAAACGAAAAAGACAAAAATCCAATCAAAAATTTATTATTTTAAGTTAATAAAGGCTGTAAGTAAATCTATTGAAAATTTAAATTACATGTCAATTACCGAACCCTCCGTCAAAGCAAACAGAAATCGAGTCATTAAAAGTGCAACAATTATCAGATCTTGAAATGAAGGCTTTTTTCAACAAAAACCAAGACGCAATTGACGTTGTAATATAAAAAGGTAAAGAAGTCATGACAAAGTACTCTATCGCTGTGATATGACAAAGGACGGATTTACTTGGACCGGTGATGTTTACAAGTTCTATAGCAATTTATTGGAAAATTAACCACAAAAAGAGCTTTGTCATTAAAAAGGTGCTGAACATCTTTACCGTGCTCAGAAACATGTGAAAGACAAATGTTCAACTTATCAACATTTAGCTGCATACAATTATAATCTTACATATATTTAAGTCCAACTCATCGAAGTTCCACTATTTCTTTTTCATAAATGAATGTGTTTGAACGATTAAATCAACTTTTTTACTACAATTGCTGTCAACTTTGGTGTTAAATAAAATATATTATGGCAATGCATATTCTTCCCACTGGAATAGATTTTTTTTTAAGTGTGTTCTATGTTTCTCTATTGTTTCATTTTGTTGGCCATGGTCTTGTCTGTCTTCTGACTTAACTATTTCTGTCTGCCCCTAGGGTATCTTCAAATTATTTTACCTGTATAAAAGATAACTAAACATGAACAAGGGCAATGTGAAAATCCTTTTAACTTATAGTATCTTAAATGTTTTGGACCATTCAAGCATAATGACTATAAGTGCCAAAAAATTGTTACATTTCATAAGAACCTAATGTCTCGCCTGCTCTCGCTGTTGTCAATATAATGAAGATTCAGATGTGAAACCAACAAAATATGTCTCATTAGCTGTCAAAAATTGGGAATTTTTTTTAAAATGAGTACAAAGAGCTGAGCGTTATTTTAATGAAAAATGGGACTAAAGCATCAAAAGTTTATAAATATTGGCTTCTGAGAATACTTCGAAGAAGAGGTCCTTCTAGTGTCTTTTCGGAGATTAAATGGATAAGCTCATTTACTTTTAGCTGTGCCCATTAGATTTTCATGAGGGACCTGGTAGTAAATTTGGACCTTGCTTTTTCGCAATATTTTCGATCCTGCCCTTTCACCCTTTTTATACAAGAAAAATCTGCTTTGAATCATGTCTTTTTATTCCGATTTCCTTCCATGTTCCCAAATAAATATCAAATGGCCTCTCCCCTATCTGTTTTATAGAGTTCAGTTCGAAAATCTAGTTCGTGTTCGGATGGATCTTAAACGAGATTCTGGTTCCAAAGAACACACTCTGGACAGTGTTTCGGATCGCCCTTGAAAAAAACCGAAGGGCCTTACAAAAAAGGAAAATCGACAGATAAAATCTCGATAACACAAACAAGACGGAACATAACACCTATACATATCAACTAGTCAACAAACATACACATATGAACAATGAGAACCCAACCAAAAAAACGGGGCGCACTTGATTGTTCTGGAAGAGTAATCAGTTCCTTCCTCTTTAAAGACACCCAAAGCACTGTTCCATTTTCCAATCCGCTAAAAGTAATTTCAGGGTAAAGAAGATTTTATGGGATCACAACCTTAACGGAGAGAGAGCGAAAAATGGAATCTACATGTGGCCGCGATTTAGAATGTGTAAATTGTAAAATCTGATTGTTTGATCATGATACTTCCACAGTAAAAAGTGAAACTCTACTAAACTTGGCTTGCATGGTTCTAATGGCGGTAAATGACTATAAAATCAGCATTAGGTTTACAACTTAGGTCGGATATGTCCCGACTCCAAACCATGTTCACTTGGGAACTCTGGAGTCTTGTCTAAGCCGAGCCAATCTGTAAACTTTTTGCATGTGGGTGATTAATTAGCGTCATTAGAACTCTACTAATCATAGCTTTTAAGATGGTCCGTAGAGTTTGGCTTTCACATGTGGAATTGACAGGTTCGACCAATTGGGTTTCAAGTTTTACAAATTCTCAGGTCCACTACTCGCGTCAATTCCGAGTTACACTGCACTGACTGTCTTGTGTTCTTTTGGAAGCAGAGTTTTTCCTATGTTTCAAGTGAAAACTGCTATTCCAAGCCAATTTGACCTGTATGGGATAACCATTTTACGATCGCTTCATTACAAAGTATTTGCGAAGACGTAATAAATATGTAGCGATATTGAAATCTGCGTTCGAGAAGGATGTACATCTTTTATAAAAGTTTGATATATTTGTTTATGTCTATAAAATGTTAATACCTATACCTGGATTTAACTTTAGTTTTGTAGAAATAAGAAACGAGTTAGTAGCGTAATGAAATCTTCTTGGATTGATTCCACGACGGGTGCTGTGCGTAGGACAGGGGATGCTTATCCTTATGGAGCACCTGATCCCACTCCTGTTTTGTAAATGAGTTCGTGGAATCCAAGCTTTTTGTTCCATTTGTTTACGTTTTATCTTTTAGTTTGTTTTAAATTTGTCTTCTCTCGTTGGACTATGCAGTTTTGATCTCTCGCATAGGTATTCTACACTGGACCTACAGCAGAACTCAGATATTGTGGATTAGTTTAATTAAACTAAGCCGCCAACAGTGTGGTAATGGTGTGTCGTAAATACTTCATGGGGGTACTTAAGAAGGAAATTTTTAATTTTTCTACCTTCCAAGCCATGCACTTAACAGCGAGTCAAATAGTAGACACATTACTTCCACAGATAAGCTTTAGGCCCCTGCTGAACATTTCAAAGTCCCTACCATGTATTGGTTGTCTAAATTACATAAAAAACCTTTCAAGTTCCGATTTATCTTAGCGTCAGGTAAGTGTACTACTACTAAACTTTCTATCCCTTTGACTAGTGCTCTATCTAAATTGAAAGAACTTATCATGAATTACTGTAGTAAAGCTTACGAACATAATGGAATAAACTATTTTTGGAGTGTAAAAAAATTCACCGGAAGTTTTGGATAAATTACAGGCTTTCGAAAAACCTTTTGAAACTGTTAATAGTTATGATTTCTCTACAGTTTATACTACACTTCCACATTATCTAATTAAACAGAAATTCTCATATTTGATTGAATGGTGTTTTGATAAAACAAACCACAAGTACATTTGTTGTAGTAGAGAAAGGTCATTTTTATCTTACGAAAAAGACAAATATAAAAGATATACTAACTGGACCTGTGAGGAAAGGAAATGATTGATTATGTTTATTTCCTTCTCGATAACATCTTTATCCGTTAACGTTTCGGCAATAAAATTTATAGACAGGTTGCAGGAATTCCAACGAGCTCAAATTGTGCTCCTTTAATAGCAGATTCGTTTCCTTACTCTTATAAATCTCAGCTTATGACCAAACTTCACAAGGATACTTGTATATCTGATTTAATAGACAAATTTAACAATACATACCGCTACCTTGATTATATCTTTTCCGTTAATAATTCAGATTTCTACAAATATACACTACAGAAATTTACCCAAAGGAATTAAACTTGAATAAAGCCAATAACAAAAGCATTAAATGCCCATTTCTGGACAGTTGAAATGTCATATATTACTCAAGGTAAAATTTCCATCAGAATTTACGACAAGAGAGACGATATCTCATTCCAAATTGTTAATTGCGCCTTACTTGGCGGGGATGTCCGTTGGCTCCTCCGTACGGTGTATATATTTCTCTGCTTGTTCGTTATGCCTGTGTTTAAAGCGACGTTTCAGATTTTATTTCTGTATAACTCAAAAATTATTGAGTAAAGGATTCCGTTACCACAAATTGAAATGTAAAGAATTGGTATCGAAATTAAACACGGGATATCACATCCTACTCTTTATGGAAAAGTGGTAAATAAAGCTCGGAAATTTAAACAAAATCCACATGGTCTTAAAACTCGATTTAATAAACTCATCCGTAAAGGATATCGTCACAGCATATTATTAAATCTTAAACACGGTTTTTATTGGAACTAATATTGACTTTCTTATTAATAGCTTAATAAGGAACTAAACAGTTTATATTTGTTATAATATGTTCTACTTCCTGTCTATTTATTTTTATATTGGCATTTGCACAATCCATGTTTTGTTTTCTAATGATATTTAAACGCTAAATCCAATGTTTATATTGACAAAAAAAATGGTTCCTGCTCAGTTGATTTTGGGTGTTAAACTATCGGACAGCAACAGTGAGTACTCTACTAGGTCGATACTTTTGTTGTATTATGTATTTGTTTTAATTTTGTTTGTTTTTGGTTTTCAGTATCGATCTCAAGTGTGAAATCCATCTCAACCGATTTTTATAGTGTGTTTTATTGCTGTTTTATCACACCACTGTCCCGGGTTAAGGGGAGAGTTGAGCGCTCACCAACCGGTTTAACCCCACCACATACTTATGTGCCTGTCCCAAGCCGGGAACCTGTAGTCCAGTGATAGCCGTTCTTTAATTAATCATTTATTGTTATTTGTTCACCATTTTGTCAATAGATTAGGTCGATCGTCGTATTTTATGAATAGTTTCACATGTTGTATTTCGGGGACTTTTACAGCTTCCGTTATGGTGAAGAAGACGCTGGTTCCTTATTGAAGGCCGTAATGGGACCTGTAGAAGTTTAAATTCGACCGTCATTTGGTGGATGTCTGTCTCATGGACAACCTTGTCAAATCTCCTATTTTTATAAGTTTATTAAAGTAACTACGATATGAAATTCCACAGCACATTAAATTCCCAAACTATTGATTATTATGTATAATTGCTGACGATCGTCGGCTCAGAGGTAAAACGTCTAGAGCAATTAATAGAATAGATTGGAAAATCTTATGTAATGACTCGTAGCGTACCTAAACCAGGTTAGTTGAAATAAGTTTGTTGAGCGCAGATGAATAATTTTACAATTGATTGTCAAGGGCCTGTCCACACTAAAAAACATTAACTCGGGTGAATATGGTTTAAGTCACATTGCGTTTACACAAGTTTTGAATTAATCTAGATTACCTTAATCCGGAATTTCTCCAATCGAGTCAGATTGTTATTTGTAAAGTTTAAAATTCGAATCTTGACGAAGGTAGAGAAATATTCCATAACTTTTAGCAGAAGGAGAATATGTTTCTCCTATGAAAAAAAAACCCACAATACGTTGTTTTTTTTTCAATGTCCCACTTTTGGTTACCCCATTATTTTGAGCACTGCGTCCATGGTATCGCCGAGGATACATTGTTATTCAAGAAAACGACACGTATGAAAAATAGTAGAAAAATAGAAGAAAAGTTTTGTGGAAACACTTTTTACCTATAATGGTGTTCACACGTAAATAATGATTTTTTTCCGGCTAGAAAAGAACATATGAGCGATAAACACCTTGACAGTAGCAGTACGAACAACAACTCTTGTGATAGTGACTTGACGTCTTCCGTACACAAGTATAAAATATCTCACAGACAAAAATTTAGACTTTTTTTGTGCTAGAAATTGTGCTTTAAAGCGATAAAATGGATTGCGAGGAAAATCTCACGCAGAAATTTAACCTACGGTGGGTTAAAAATATTATTAAAATTTAACCAACCGATCTATCACGCTAAGAATAGGAGAATCCGGATTTAACTTTAGCGCGAACGCAAAACGTAGACTGACTAGTGCTGCCCCCTGGCTTACTACACTATGCTTTCTTGCGTTCAAGATTGAGGCAGACCCGTCAGTCTACACAAAATGCATATTAAATTTGAGGTTATAATTAGTAACGTTACTTTTAGTCTATCGATAAATACGTTTCAATACTTGATTTGCCAATTACCGACTTTGTTTCTGTTCTTTAAAAATTTCACCGAAGGGAATTAATTCAATAAGCCCACGTAACACCGGACAAGTTGTCAGATATGACCAGCAAACTAATAAAAAATCAGCATGCTCTCATATGAAATCTATAAAAATGTTTAACAAAACAAATGGACACATAAAAGGTCATACCTTTTCAACCCGTTTCGGCAAAGATGAAGGCTACACACCATACAGACCAAGAAAAAATATACAGTTTTTGCATTTGACTGGTTTGCATTGGAAATCGCCTACTTTGTCCGGTCTAGAGTTTTTCGAGCCTTGGCGAGAAATTTGAAGGTTAAGCCATCGAGATCAAATTTACGCCATTCAAAATGTCGCTATTCAATGTAACATATACCAAATGTAATAAGAGGGGCCTTAATGGCCGAGTGGGCTAAGTGGTTGATTTAAACTTACCTGCACAGATCACTGTAGCCTATCATCTATACGGCATGAGTTCTCGCCTGGGTTTGTACCATAAAAACGGGTTGCGTTTAACTCGCATTGCACGTGATAAGGTTTGTCAATTACCTGCCTAAGGTCGGTGGTTCTCTCCGGGTACTCCGTCTTCCTCCACCAGTAAAACTGACCATGGCGATATGACTGAAATATTGTTGAAAGTGGCGAATATCCTAATTAATCAAACAAACAAACAAAAACTAAATGTAATGAGAAAAAGTGCAAACGTAGGTTTCGTCGAACTTTTGCATAACTTTATATAAATTAAAAGGAAATCGAATTTTCATTTGCATTTGTAATCAACTGGCAGACGTCTATACAGAATGCGCTTTCATCCATTTGAATCGTATATTTACTGTTTATACATATGCAGTATACTAAACATAGAATTTAGAGAATATTTTATCCTTGTTCAACCTGTCATTCATATTGGCCAATAATTCTTAAACTCATTTCAACGAGACTGCTACATCTTTATACCAATTTTCGAGTGTACATTTTTCACTTTATAAACATATTGTCTTAAAACCTTTCTTCGAACAATGGCTTTTTGGAAATTTCAAACCTTTATCGTAGAAATATTTTACTATTTTTTAAGAAGTGGAACCTAATGATAATAAAATTTATAACTAAAAGTACTGCCCTCACCAACTTCTTTTCAGGCACATAAAAACTGTTTTAGGTGGGGAATTCCAATTTTTGCCTTCTAAAATACTAAATTTTCAAAATGAAATGAAATCAGTTATTATTTTTATATATTGCTGCATTAAGATGATAAAGAAATTGTAAAATTATATATTGAGTTATATGTTCTCCTGTGGGATTTGAGTAAACATTTATAATTTTGTATTTCTACAGGGCCTTTCGTAAAACCCCGCCAAGAGAGTGTTCTCCCTTTCACATTGTAAATCCCATAGAGGCTGTCCGAATGCTCCAGGTTAATATCACATTGAAAATAATATCAAACGAAAAAAGTTTCTGTTTTGACTAAAAGAAACACCTTTTTGCAAAATTTTATTTAGAATAAAAAACCAAATCGCCTTTTGCTTTTAACAAAATGCATTTCACGAAGTGAGGTTTACAGACAGTAAGTTTTGTTTTTAATTTGCAACGAGCTTTACTTATAATTGAAATGTGTTGCTCGTTCTGTAAACAGTAAGATAATGATAAATCCATGCAAACAGTGAGTAGTACATTTATTTATATATTATTGAAACACGTAAGTTATTTTTGATCACCTTCTCAAAACTTGCACTGTCGAATGATGCAATTAAAATTTGATGGTATACTTAATCATGCTTATTATATTTACTTTCCAGATGAGTCTCGCTAATTGCTTTTAGTGGATGTATTAATGCACTCTGTCATCCTTGATTGATACATTAAGGTAAAGCGAGAAAATTCAACCAAAGTGACAAATCCGTGGAGCAATATTCACATAGGACGAAGGAAAATCAACACCATGACAACAAGGGCAATGGGTTTTGAATGTCTCAGTTCGAAATAGTGAGTTAAAAATAAAATCGATGCAGTGTTTTAAATCTTAATTCCAAATGTGTCTTTGTTTTTTCCGATTCGTTTGAATTTAAAATGAAGCAAAGCCTTTCTCATGACACTGGCTAAAATAACTTTTTTATAAATCATCTTTAGACAACTGAAGTAATTGCAGCTAGCTACAACCTCAGACTTCAATGCATCGGTGCTGCAAGGTTGTGGTTAACAAAACTTTTGTAAACGATCATTGCAGGAAAGTTGCAGCTCGCTGAAACCATACTTTTCGAAGATTTTCCGTATTTTCAGTGCTTTAGAATTAAGCAAATGCACCAAATTTCTGTAAAACATTGTTTGATAAATTTCATGTTAGACAGGACTAACAACTGGGCTGGTGAATACCCTCGGTGACCTTTGGTCCACCAGTAGAGGCATCGACCAAGTGGTTTTAAAATATAAATTTATGCAACGAATTAATTTTAATCTGTATTGCATATAAAATTTATACTTCTCTTATTTATAAGTGATTGATAAGACTATTATTAAAACTGACTCGTCATTTCTTAGATTTTTAACCAAATTCGTGTTGTAAACACTTGCAACGATTCTAAGCTCAGTCCGTGACTATGCCGCTTACATAAAATATACATTTTATTTCTTATGTCTTAAAATGAATACTGTATAAGTTCATATAACAAATTAAAATATATTTACAAACGGGTCATATTACAAAAGCAATGCTACTGAAAATAGGGTTATCCAAATGTTTATATACAGTTCTTGTATTTTCAATGTTTTTAAGGTAAATCAAAATTTATTTTGTTCATTGAAATGTGATTAATACACTTTTATTCTTTAACATTTTTTATATAATTTTAATAATATTAATAAATTTTACTACATATTTGTAGAACTATTAATTTTGCAAAATAACAGCACATTTCAGTCCTGGCCATTTATTACAAACTGAATCAAAAATGTACATTAATGTCTCTACCAACCAGAATTGATAAAAGATTAGATTTTTTTACGTCTAATGAGAGCAAAAATCTTAAATTTGGTGACATAAACTTTCAAAAATATATCACTAGTATAAAATACATCTTACATGCACATAAAAGGTGATTACAGAGGTAGTGATTCCAAGAGCGCTATCGAAAATCCCAAACCTAGTTACGGTCCCGACCCATATCATAATCAATTACCAAAGTTTCTCATTTCTAAGTCTATAGTTTGCTGAGATTAACATAGACATTACTTATTTACCTAGGCACGCAAGTACGTACTCCGAACACTAAAACATGTAACCCCCGTCTTTCGATTGGTTGGCGGCACGGTTAAAAACCCTTGTCCCCGGTAGGTTGTCAAGGTTGTCAAGCAGTAAGAATTACAAGCATCATTTTTTATTAAACTACCGGGAAACATTTGGCATTTTACATTCATCCATAACCAAATGCGTTTTTAGACGTGACATATGCACTGACGATGCAGAGTGAAAAAAAAACATTGAAATAGGCCATACATTAAAATAAGTTACAAAAATAAGCTAATTCTAAAACTGGTAATAAAAGTACCATCCTCGACACGAAAGACACGAAAAGAGTGGCCATTTGGTATCCATTTTACTACACTATGCAAATGACGTTGCATTTTTGTTATGAACTTTCATCGACTCGTATTTTGACGGTATAGTTATGCTGAAGCCGGGAATAAATCTGTTAACTACGCCGTGTGTAGTGAGATTGTATCAATCTGCACCACGGCTTGGAGACCTCTAGAATTGCCCTTCTTATGTTCTGAAATTCAGCCACAAGCCAGGCTCGAACTGTGGACCTTCAATACCGTAACCATAACAAAAATCACATTATAATAATTGATGGCCTATCAGCATCGAATTACTGAACTGCTGGGCTAATGATCTAATAATATTAATGTTACCGGCGAAATGTCAGACTGAACCAGAGACAGACTGTACTCCAACCACGAGAAAATCAGAGGGGATTTACAATTCTAATGCAATATTTTTGTAACACTGTTTTTGATTGGCTTGCATTCTACGTAAAATTCACAATCTACTTGC
>JARWCS010373196.1:0-10179 GCA_034783895.1 Geukensia demissa
TTCCTATATTAACCTGTTAATTATGAATGACAGCTTAATTGGAATGAAAAATACTGTGTCAATTTTTGTACAGGATTTAGCAGATATACAAGGCTATTAATATAAACAGATTTAATTACTGGTCTATTTACATACCGTCTGTCAAAGTTAACTACCTAATCATATATTGATTTGGAGGAAATCAGCACTTTTCCAGCGGCTCATCCCTATCTACCAATATATAGGAAGTTACCCCCCCCCCCCTAGCCCAATATACAAAAGAATTAGTGGTACTCCCATATAATCTAATAAAGCTAATAGTCGTAGTTTTAAATCAAGGGAGGTAATTCTGAGTGAACTGGAAAGAGGTCAATTGGCACCGTCAAATTTTTGTCTCGCATGCGATTAGGTTGAACGAGGTTTAATCACAGAAGCGAGACATATGTATTACTTACCCGTATCAAAGTTGTATACCTCTGAAATCGTTTGCCCCTGGTCACCAATTTTGGTTTGCAGATAGTATAAATGAACGTCTCAGTCAGTCTTGCGTCATTTGGCCTTGACATCACTTTCATGGGTCACCTACTTTGAAAAAAAAACGTAATGGGACATTTTTACATTGAAGTCCCATTTCTCAACAACTAATACCTATGGCCACTGTATTTGGTCTGCATGCCTAGGTAGATATGAACGTCCCAGTCAGTCTTGTGTCATTTGGCCTTGACATCACTTTCATGGGTCACTGACTTTTAAAAAAATATCTTACGTAATGGCACATTTCTACATTGAAGTCCATTTCCCATCAACTGTAATAAATTATGGCCATCGTATTTGGTCTGTAGGCAAAGGTAGATCTTGGCGAGTACTTGCTAGTCTGCAATTATGTCATTTGTCTTTTACCTTATTTTTGTGAGCAACTGCAAAATTTTCCCGTTTAAGTCAAATTCTCAACAACAGTAATATCTATAACCACTAATTTTAAATGTAGTTTTTGGTGAGTACTTCATGTACTTACCAGTTTGCTATGTGCCCTAGCTTTTTTATCTCATTTTCATGGATGAGCGACTTTGTAAAATCGAGTTTTTACATTTAAGTCCATTTTGTAACAATTGTATGGTCGATTTTTGTGGGGACATGCCAGATGGATATAGCTTAACCTCATTTTCATGGATAAGCAACTTTGTAAAACTTTTCCCATCTAAGTCGAATTCTCAACAACTATAATACCTAGAACCACCAGGTTTTGTCTGTAATTACTTACCAGTCTGCTTATGGTCATTTACCTTTGACATCATTTTCATGGATGAGCGAATCCGTAGAAATTACAAGTTTTTTTATTGAAGTCCATATCTTAACAATTGTAATATCTAAAGCAACCGTATTTGGCCTAATGCCTATTATTCATAATTAAGTTTCCATCGTTTTGGGTTAATACTAACCTAAATAAGAGCTAAAGAATTCTGTGACAGGAATGGGGCAAAGGACTCCACGGAGCACATGATCCTAATCCTGTTTTGTGAAGAAGTTTGTGGAGTTCAAGCTTTTTTGTTTTACATTTCCATTTTTCTTTTGGTTTTAATTGTCCTTGTTATTTTCGACTATGCATTTTTGAACTCTTAAATGAGTATCAATTGCTCTCGAGAATACTCATTCAATTTGCAAACAACAGTTTATCTAAAAAAAATCTCCATTAATCTCAGAACTGCCTTGGTGGTGTAATGGTTATTGTGCTCGACCCGAGTGTGAAAGGTTATGGGTTCGATCCACGCCCCGTTAAAACCAAAGACATTAACATTAGTATATTTGCTGCTTCTCCGCTAAGCAAGCAGCATTTAGGAGTTAGAGCAAAAACTGATCGAGACATAGCCAGAATATTGTGTTTGGCATGTCTGGGTAAAGTGGCATGTTTTCCTGCAGACTGTTGCTTCCATTTTAGGGGTCCACAACTCGTGAAGTTAACAAAAAAAATTCAACTGTAATCAATATAGTTTTCCATTCTGAAAACTAACTTTCATGGCTATAAACACACAATTCGTTGCATTCTTCTAACTCTTCATTCCAACTTAGAAAATATTGGTCTTTAATACAAATCTTGATATATACTGGTTTGATGAAACATTATTATAACCAAGGCTTCATAATAAGTCTGTAACATTTGATGCGCAACTAGTTTTACCATTGTTTGCACCACCATACAAAACATTATAAACATCATATATAATAGCAGAGATATATAATACAAATAATAATTGTATCATATGTCTCTGATAATAGGTGTTTTTATGCCAATTTTAATCCATTATTTCAAAATTCTATGTTTCGGTAAAATACAAAATACCATAAAAAAACAATGTATGGTCATTTTTACTTAATATTAAAACATATGTTGCAAACAATGACTAAGTGTGTGATTGACACGGAAACACCAAATTTTTTATGCAAAAATTAAAATAGACCCAACCTTAATGTTGAAAAGAAACGTTTGAGTCAAATAAATCACAGCACTTTGGTACAGGAATAGCAATACAATCTGTTCATTTTTGGAAAAATTTCCATTTTCAAATATTGAATTGAACAAAGCAAAAATATAATAGGACATGTTTCATCATTTCACCAATAATTCTGTCAGTACCTGGACCAGTTTTAAGTTTATTAATAACTTTTACGACTTCATATCCTAAAATTTCAGAGTTTTAGTAATCCACATTTATATCATCATTCAATATTCATTTATCAATGAAACATTTTTTTTGCAGAGTTCCGCTGCATTTGATCACAAGTAGTTCATCATCACCGACTGTCAACTAGACATTTTGATATGTTGTTTTACTTCAGATCAAAATATCTTCCAGTCACTTTCTGCAATATTCCAAAGTTCCAAGCTTTTCCTTCGGTTTAGGTTGAACTGTGTATTACATTTAGTTTTATTTAAAAGTTTTCTTGCTACTATGTATAATTTTCTATTTAAGTCTGTCAGAGGGCATCAAAAATAATTTCCAGCGCTGTAAAAACCAACTTGAGCCTTTTAACACTTTAATCAAACCATTCATTATTAGACATCATCACATCACGGATCAAAATCGAGTGCCCAAATACTTGGAATGTGCTATTGTTTATAATTTGAGAAATCTCCTTTACTGCATAGTACTAGTACATCTAACTCCGAGTTAATGTTATTAATGGAATTAAAAAAATCCTCTGTATGGAAAATGCCAAATTCGAACGGATGTATCAATCCTAGTATTCTCCCATTTCATATTTCGGGCTATTCATCTGGCTTTGTTGGCTGTTGAATCAGTTCAAATAGAAATGGCATATGTTCTGGAATCTCATTCCTTTGTTGTTTTTCAAAGTATTGTATAAGTTTACTGGTATATTTATTAGGGAAACCAGTAAATATTCATTCATATTTCTACCTTTGGAATTACAAAATGTAATATTTCTATCATTGACCATAATATGTAATTTTTCTATCATTAGTAAGTGATGTATCATAATACACTTGAAGAATGAATGCATTAACTGTTTTATCCATAGTGCATCTAATCAAAATATTAGGATTATCAACATGCTGAAAACTATCTACATATATTTATATTTATCAAGATTGTCACTGCGTAATTAACATATAGGGCTATTTAAATCACTACATTCTAAAAAAGAACATTTATCTTTAAAATCATTTACAATACTTGTATGACCTAGTGAAAATCCATATCACAATTATCCTACAATTTAGATTTTTCATGTGGAAATTAAGAAAAACATATATAAACATCTCTTTAACTATCAGCATCAAAAAAGTTTCTATCAGGTTTTAATACTAAAATACCATCATTATACTTTTTTCAACCCTGATACCTTCAAAAAAAGCTTTTACAAAATACAGATATGCCTCCTTCATTTCTAGTAAAAATATTTGTTGTTCTAAATTCATGTGTAACTTTCATTCAACCTTACATTTATTGTTCTGAGATACCATATCCAGATACCTTTAGTTTCTTTGCCTTCCTTTTAAGCAAATCATGGCTTTCAAAGTAGAAAATTTTGTACAAAATAGGACATGCATTTGCTTGATGGTTTCAAATTACTTAAATTCATTAACAGCAAATGAAGTCCTGGTAAATGAAATTCAGTCTCCAAGAAGCCCTACTCACATGAAAGAATGTTTCACAAAACAATATTTTCTCACATTTACAATGTCACTTTAATCAATGAAATCATAACATGACTTTCTTATCAGGTTTAAAAAGAAAGAATACAATGAAACATTTTCCACTTACAAATCACAAAGGCAATTACATGTTTGGACCTGTCTTTACATGTTTATAACGACATTTACTGAACTATTCTGCTTTTCTTAAATTATGTTATATTAAGGTAGTAGACCTGGGTAAAGCCAAAGTTTTCCTTATATTTGTTGTATTTTAATTTATTCGAAATACATTGATAATATTTGTAAAAACTAGAGCCTCAGAATGTGGCGCTTGTATCGCTCACCTGACATTTCAATAAGAAACAAGCATAAAATGGCTAAT
Source organism: Geukensia demissa (assembly GCA_034783895.1). Lineage (NCBI taxonomy): Eukaryota > Metazoa > Mollusca > Bivalvia > Mytilida > Mytilidae > Geukensia > Geukensia demissa. Next base: position 4,518 of record JARWCS010373196.1, read on the forward strand.
AGTGATCATGATTGTTACTTAACTATAAACAGGACCTTGCATAGATGCTTCCAGCAAAATATTGTTCCATTTGGCCAAGCAGTTCAGAGGATACTATTTTATGTTTCAGCCAATCAAAAACAAGAATCATCCCTGTTGGCCATGTTTTTGTCTGATCCTGACAAAATAAGCAAATTTTGTAAAGGACCTTGCATAGTGGATTCCTGTTAAATATTGCTTCATTTGGCCAAGCAATTTCAGAGAAGATATTTTTGTGTTTCAGCCAATCAGAAACAGAATCTGTGGCAGCCAAATTTGTTGTCCTATTGGGACAAAATAAGGAGACTTTATCAAGGACAATCCATACATGCTCCATGCCAAACATTAATCAATTTGGCCCAGCAGGAATTTTTAATGTATCAGCCAGTTGTCCATTGTGGCCATGCTTGTGTTTGATCAGGATAAAAAGAGGATACATTTTGTACTTTGTTAAGGACATTTTATAGATGCTTCCTGTGAAGTTTGGTTCCATTTTGGCCTAGCAGTTTCAGAGGAGAAGATGAAAATACAAAAAAGTTTATGGACAGAACGATGAAAGAGGGATGCTAAGTGATGATAAAAACTCACATGGCCTTTTGCCACGTGAGTTCTAAAAAGGTGCAACTGAGGTGATAAATTCATATCAAAATGGGCACTTTTAAAAAAAGAGTTGTCTCCCAATATCCCATGTCTACTACCTGAAAGAACTAAGATATAACAAAGCATGTAAAACTAAGCTGTTGAAGTTTAACTTTTTGTCTTATTTTTTGTCATAGGAAACAACAGTTTATCTGCATCCCCAATTGACATTTCCTTGACAAAGGCCACTGCTATTATTTGTGCCTCAGCAAACAAAACTTCCTGGAAGTAGTCAACGGCAGTATTCAAATTCTGTGACATTCTACAAATAAAATGTAATAATGTTATTTAATAATAGCATTCGCATCAAGGTACCACACATCAAAGAAACAGTACATAATCTCACACAGTAACTTAAAATTTATTAAAAAAATTACCAAACAAAGTTTGTCATAATCTGGTAATTTGATACATGAAAATGCTTAAAAGAAAATAAAACTATTACCTTTGGTTGCAGGAGATGTTAATATCAATGCTTACGTTCTACATTATCATGTAAAAAACTATAACATGTATGTACATAGTATTGCCAAAGTGAATATCACACAGGAATCTCGATTTCATATTAAATGTATGAAACTAGTATTTGACTTACTTCTCCTCCAGTGTGTTCATCAATTTCTGGTTATCTGCATGTTGTAAAGTTAAAAATGATGGATTTAGATAACCTATTACTCTGCAAAAAAAGTGTAAATATGTGTAAATCTAAATTATATTTAATGACCTGAATTAAATGCAAGATTTTTTTTCATGATAGTATGTAAACAAGTAGTCTCTTAATTTTTTAAATGTATACATCTGGTTAAATATTAAACTATATGCAGTTGTCAGTTTTAAGTCAATTTCCTGCTTGTTCTTAGCTCATATCAAATATAAATAAAACAAAAATGTACAAACCGCTTAGTTTTCCTTTTCCATACTCCAAATGATGACAAAATAAGGGCTTTTAACTCTTTCATCCCCTGCACATACAAATGGTTAGAATTAAATTAACTATAACATATGTTTTAAATAATCAAGCAATACAAATAGTATGTTCTTAATTTATATAAAAAATAGTAACCCATTAAATTTCAAACCCATACATTCTATTCTAGGACTTATATAATCTATTACTCTAAAATCATTGGGATATAATTGCAATGTCAATATTTCACTCAGCCAATAAACAATATGAAATATGTATATTACACTAGATCCAAAGATGTTATGTCTTTGGCAAATCCCCTCAAAGTTGTTCTTCATGGAGTGGTGTTTGCCAAGAGGGATGTTCTGTATCCATCTTAAATGTCTCCAGTGAGGACTATAATACCTATAAAATTAGAAACTTCATTGCAATCTAAATTCTATCTTAAATGGACAGCAATATTTTAGATGAATAAATTTTGAATTTGTAATGAAGAAGTTGCATTTACCTGCACCAGATACACTTGATAACTATTAAGTTAATTTATCCACCACAATCGGGGTAAGTGATTACAATAATGGTTACTCTGTATTTCTTGCTTACACAACAACCTGGTGCACATTGATGAATTTGGACAATGACTTTGTTGGCAAGTGAGGACTGCAATCTCTGTTGTTTATGTTATTAAATGATTGATTGATTGTTATTTTATGTCCAGTGACAAATATCTCATGCACATTTAGGAGGAGAATAATTAGAATGAAATGCAAGATACCACCATTGACAAACCAAGTGAATTATATCATTTCCTCTTTAAAATAATCAAATATCTTACTCAGTGCAGCCTTCTTCAAGGTTTATTACTTCTTCTAATTTTTGTTTCACATGACATTCAAACTGGAAAAAAATGTGATAAAAAATTTAAAACGAGACCATTAACTAAAATAAACCATGCCCAGCATTTGAATGAATAAAATTGAAAGACTAATTTTACCCTATCTGTAATCAAACAATTTGTTCAGTCAAAGAAAAGCATGTACTATTTACACTTAACACTAAATCTATTTACACCTCTGGTTTAAAAAGTTCATACATGGCTTAAATATTGCATTAGACATTACAAAAAATTTTGCACCTTCAGGTATTTAAATAATAGATTGTTTCAATGTGTGATTTTTTTTCCTATATCATTCTTGGTGGTTTTTCATTTACATTAAAAATTTATGTCAGATAAAAATATATGTTACAAAATGACGTATATATTTTTCTTTCTTTCTCAAATCCAGAAAAGCATAAAACATATCATTTTTGACAAATTACACATATACTTACTATGTGTAAGAGATTCTGTCCATTTATTATAGCTTCGCCTTTCACTATGGTCATAGGCATGTCATCCATGATCTCACACATATGTTTTGTTATTTTTTGACTGAAAACACCCTAAAGACAAACAATAGACCCTTTAACTGATGCTGCGTTCCTGCTTTTGACGCTTGCCTGGAAGCATCTTCTGGGTGTATGAAAGTCGACGACACAATAGTTTTGACGTCATAATTTATTATCCGCCGATGTCATTTTTCCGGGAAAATATGTTATTTTCCACCCAAAGTAATAGGAACATAGTTACAGTAAAAGGGTCTATTGACATACTGGCATATTTTGTTATGAACAGATCTGCAAGAAATATGAGCTGTACTCTTAACAAAATATTTTCAATTCAAATTAATAATTTTTCTTAAGGAAATTTTTAACTTTTACATAATATCGGACAAGTAATTTGATCCTTTCACATACTTCTCAAAAGGAAAATTCTCTTTTTGTCACCAATCACTACATTGAATTTTCTGAGAACCCTACAAGGCATGTAAGCAACAATGCAAGTTGAAATCTAGGTACTGCCAATTTGTTTGTAGAAATATATTAAATTGAATTTCCAGAATTAACTGTTAATATTAATTTTGCATTATTTTGAACTTGAACTTTATGAACTTGGACTTTATTCTTAATTTGACACAAAAGACATGTAACATGGGTGGGACAAGGTGTACAGACCAAGAAACCCACCTTTGCAGCTACTGCTTCAAACAACCAATTACTTTTACTCTCTGAAATGACAGGTTCATCACTAAATGGTTCTTTTGGTGGCTTTTTAACCTAAAATTGACATGCAACAAGCAATATAGTTATATTTTGATAAAAAAATCCCATTGTTTCATTTCAGAATGATAAAGAGGAATTGTTCACATACTTCTATGGGTTATTACTAGATAAAAAGACAAGGTTGATACATGATTTGGGGTCCATATAATTTCATATTTGGTTTTCTACTATATCCATTTTATTTAGTAACCCCAAGTCCTGTTTTTTCAAAGTACTTTGAATTAAAATGCACGATTTTGTTTCTCCTTTTGCATCAAGTACTTAATGAAGTTCAACCTGGATTGCAATCAATAATCTTTATCCTTTAAGACAACAACAATAATGCCCCGACTTGAAATATCTACAAATTCAAAATTTTTTTTTCATATATTCAATAATACCTGCCAAAAGCAAAAATGTATAAAAATACCTGCTACAGGTTGTTGGTTTACCTTAATTGTACATGGCCCATATTCCCAAATAAAAAGATTTTTAGACACAAATAAAGTAATAAAAGATCATGATGTAACTTAGGTTACTTATACCTGCTGTTTAATTCTTGGCTTTCTTAGTCGAGGACCACTTCTTTTGTTACTCTAAAATAATATAAAAGATTTAGCAACTTTGATTATTTATAATATGTTTATATGTAAAAGTCTACTTCCCAATTTTTTTCTAGATATCAAGGTTGAAATATTACAACCACAATTACAGATTTTTTAAATATAAGCTTGACTTCTAATGAATATGTGTTATTGGCTTCTTCCTTAATAAATAAATTTTATCATACATGCCAACTTTCCCTATTTCTGGGGAAAATCCCCCATTGGGCTCTAAAATTGAAAATAATAAATTACCTTTTCACATAGATGAAATAACAGTTTTGACACAACATAGAAGCTGTAAATTAGAAGATGGTTCCCATAAAAGTCCCCTTTAAGGATTTTTGAAATGCAGAGATGAAAATTTCTTTATGTTGGCATAGATATTTTGTAACTCACATCTTCATTTTCTGTTGCCTTCTCATCCATCTTATTACATCTTTCTTGTGACTGCACAGAAATGTCAGTTTCTGTAAAAAATGTTTATTTTAAAGAAGATAAGATATCTTGAAGGATAGAGTTCATCATTACACAGAATAGGATGATGAGGGAATGAAAATGTTAAAAAAATATTAAACATTTATTTCCCAATGCCATTCTAAAGAGTGATTTGTAATTTATTTATCCCAATAAAGGTGGTAAATAAATCTTTCCCTAAAATGGGAAGGTGAAGAGAGAGGAAACCATTTTTAACCAGTCACATCTGCAAATTTATTTTTGGATGTGATCTAAGAGTATTATATAAACTCAAATGAGGTAGATAGTTTTACAATGTTATTTTCACTTTCAAATTGAACTGCCTTGAACAAAAGACCAGATTAGTTATCTAAAAGTGATACATGGAATATAAACATTTTTTTCTTGATAATAATATAATTTTACCTTCTTCTATGTCAATGTTAGGAATGACATCTCCATTTTTATTTTCTTTCAATATCTTCCTGCAAAAGCATTATCAAAGATATTTTGGCCAACTCAAAAATGAATAAAATGTACAAGTTGTTTGAATGAACCTTGTGTGTACCAGTTGCCAATAAAATTATTTAAAAAATGGCTTTCATTGAATATAATGATTTCCATTTCTTTTGTATCTGCTTTTTACAATTTAAAGCAGTTGTATCTATAATACATGTGACCCTTGCAAAAAATTAATTGACTGGTAAAAAATATGAAGCCCAGTGGTTGTTGTTTTATTTATTGTTATATCTTCACCATTTTTGCTTTAGATTAGGTCGATTGTCGTGTTTCTGTATAGTTTCACTATTTGCATTTCGGGGACTTTTACAGCTTCCGTTATGGTATGGACTCTGGTTCATTGTTGAAGGCCATAATGGGACCTGTAGAAGTTTAAATT
>JARWCS010373207.1:0-10179 GCA_034783895.1 Geukensia demissa
TATGCCAAAAAAAACTTTTAGGGTCGGGGGGTGGAAATAGGGTCGGTCGGGTTAGCGGAAACACAGGTATTTTTTTTAGGCCTGATCACACCCGTGGATAACGATAGTCAGTGCCGATAGTAAGTCAAATAGATGGTGATCTTTTGACACCCGTGTATAACGATAGTCAGGGCCGATGGTAAGTCCAATAGGTGGTGATCACAACCGGTTAGGAACGGAATAGAAGTAACGTAAGATGGAAGATATCCGTTGTTATTTGTGAAATGGTTTATCAACAGTTAGTCAATGATAGTGACCAAAGAATGTCCAAAGTGACGACTTAATCTTTACTTATGAAATCCCTGGTTTAGCAGTTCTCTTGTCAGCAACTATCCTTTATCAGTAAACTACTGATAGAAGATACCATGCCTTGGTGTAGTGTGCCAACTGGAAACCACTTCTGGCGGGCGTGAGGTCCCCGAGGATAATCAAAAGCCCAGCTTCAGACTTGTCTTACATGAAATTTATCAAACAATGTTTTACAAAAATTTGCTGCATTTGTTTAAATTCTAAAGCATGTACTCCAAATGCAGATGCGGCTGAAATGTTGCTACTTATGAACGGAAAGTTCACAGATGAAAAATCATTTAGCTGTTAAAAAGGAGATGCAAATAAATTTCATAAAATTTTAAAATCCGAAGCGCACAACTTTATTTGCCAGTATAAGAATCTCTCCAAGCTTGACTGGATTTCATTGACCTGTTCAGAAGGATATGCACATAAATTTGTTCAGAGGGAAATGCAAATACATTTCATTAAAATTATAAATATAAAAGGCACAACTTCATCTGCCGTATAGAAAAATATCTGAAAGCTTGGTGGGATTATATTGAGCTGTTAAGGAGGAGATTGTGTTAGCCCTGCTAGAATCATGCGTTACCATGGTTACATAGATCAATATGAGTTCCGTATGGGTCCACAAATATTACAGATGAAAAGCATATCCAACCAATATATACTCATAGAGATACTATTTGGCATCACATACATCAAGAATGCCGGGGAGAGGTTGAATTAACCAGCAATACATATACCACACAAATGACATATGTTTATAAATCATGCATAATAATGTGCCTTAAAAGGTAACCAGAAACAATACTAAAAAGCTGAGAAAAATTTTCCTGATCCCCAATCTTAGGAAGAAACCCAACCCAATACACAACTACTTATGACAACAACTTTAAAAACAGAATTCAAAGAAAATTAGATAAAATAAACCTTATAAACCATACAAATAATACCACAGAGTCCTGCAAACAAATAAAATGAATTTGCAATATCATAAACAACAACTTGATAACTGCTAGGGCAGAATTAATTGCACAGAGTGAAATGTTTATACCGATCTTAAAAGACTGTCACATCACATTATACTAGCTTACCTGTTAACAGGAATGTCACCTTTACAACATTCAATTGGCTGGTTATCTGAAGGAAAAAAAAAACTAAATCAATGTAAAGAATGACAAGGTAAAGCAACGAAACATGAGAAAAACTCAAAGGTGAAAACTATTTCAGCTGAGCATTTTTGTTTTTAAAAAAATTACACAAAGAGTATATCGAAAAGTAACAATCCATAAACATAAATTTATTAATATCTGTGTAAGGAAGCGATAAGTTTGTGTGTTCTATGTTTGTCTTTCGTTTCATTATTTTGGCTGTCTTCTGACTTAACGATTTTTGTCTGCCCCTTTGGTATCTTCGAGTATTTCTTTGATTTATATTTGTTCCGGCAAAAAACAGTTTAAATGTTCTGACAATAACGTCGAACCTGTACCCTTTGTGGATAAGTCTGTTTAATGAAACAGTGAGATTTAATGGATCACTTTTAAATTCACATGCTTTCTAAAAATGTTTCTATTAAATGTAGGTTCTGATATTCCTTGTGGTATATAAATTCGATCTAGATTTGCAGCCGTATTTTGTCTAAGAAATGGATATAAAACTTTTGTTAAATCTTGAGCAGCTTGTAATATATATATTCCTGATACAAAGGTTTACCAGTAAGATGTTGGTTGCAATCATAAAGTTAGAAACTTTAGTGCAAACACGGGCAAACCAAACTAGTTGTGAAATGTAAACAGCAAACGGAGGAACCAGAGGCACAACCCCCCCCCCCCAAAAAAAAATAACAACGGAAAATTAATGATAGGAAAAAAATCGTCGCATTTATAAGTTTAAGTGGATAAACAGCTCTAAAGGTTTGGTATTCATAAATATATTTTCTACGATACATACCCTTCTTTAACATGAAAATGGCCCTGTTACAAGTGTTTACATTGGGCTTTAATTACAATGATTGTATTTGATTACAGGAAAGAAAAAGTGAAATATTTTGACTTAAACATATACAAGTCTTATACTTGGACCAGATACCTGACATAGGAATTTGATTAAACATCATTATAAAATTTAAGAGAAAAGAAACATAATATATAAATATTCATCCATAAATTATACTTATCATAACAAAAGAATTATACAGGATGCACTTTAACCACTGTTCATTAGTGTGGTGCATCCTTTGTAATAGCTGTTTGCATAATTATTTCTCTTTTTATTACACAATAATCTTTTGGATAAATTATTTTTGCAAATTTTTGAAACTCTTTTGAATTATTTAAAACTAAAACTTCATCCAGATATCTTAAAGTATTATTAAACTTGTCAACTAAAATTCTGTTTGGAATTAGGGTTTTTTTAATTTTTGTCATAAACTGTGATTTATAGCATTATAAAAATTAATCTGGAATTGGTATTCCAACTATTTGCCGATAAACCGTGTTGTCAAATCGTACCTAAATATTATCAACAAGGAATTCTAACCTATAATCATGTTAGATGATGTCTAACAAATGTATGTATTATACGATTTATGGATGAGAAAGGAATAATATTTATTAAAGCATATGTAAAACAAGCAGACTTTTTGAACGTCTAATTGATTAGAATCTACATTTTGTTATTTTATGCCAAAATTATTGACCAACCGTTATGAACTTATAGACTAAAAAGCATATCACATCATGTAGATGAAATGGGAAGCCAAATTCGACGGCAGGGACAACTTCTAAGTGCATAATCTATAATAGTTGAGTTTGGTCCAAAGTCATTGGACTTACAGTTATGTTAATCTTAAACAAGAAGACAATTTTTTTCCTACAAAGGAAAGCCGGCTATTGTTCACTGAACGGTTATTATTGTTTCCGTCATATTTTTTAGTTTGTCATGTCTCTTAGGACTATATATAGGCAATTTTGATCTCTCGCATGGGTATTTTACACGACTAATACTTAACTATTCAAACTTTTTTACAATGTTACTTTAGTTCCTTTGCGCTCGCCAACTTATTAGGGGCAAAAATTTCAATTTTTGTATATCATTATGGCAGCCCAAATATGCTTTTATTGTTGATGAATAAAAACAAAGGAAATTTTCTTAACCTATCAACATTTTATTTTTAAAAAGAAACCGCTGATTTTCAACGTCTTTCATAGCTTTCCTGGTACAAAGGGTCGATATTTTTTAAACATCAAACTCATTAACCTTTATCAAATGAAGATTATTTAAGTAGAAATGTAAAATTATCTGACGTTTGTTGCAACATTGATATAATGAACCGCTATATTAAATATATTCAATCTTCATTAATATTCCACAGGCAATTTTGTTAACGTTAAATTAACATGAAATTAATACTAAGTTAACGTTAACTTAACAATAATCTAGCAATTAACGTTAAGATTAACAGTGAATTTTGTTAAGATTTTAATGTTACTTTAACGTTAAATTACATTTTGTAAAAATACACAATTGGAAAAACTTTCTTTTAAAAGGTTTATAGGGCTTAATATTCTGTCTATCTTTAGTTATGTAAGTTCATGTTTGTGTTTTTATCATAACTTTGTCAGAACCTTATATTTTAACATTAAATTAACGTTAAAAATTTAACATTAATTTAATGTTAATATATCGTTAAATGAGCTTAACGTTAATTCAACATATTTGCCTGTGTAAATGTCTGTAACGATTGCTTTGATCATTCCTTATATTGCAGATGTCCCACGGGCGTAGAACCGTGGGTATGGGGAGTTTTGCTCCCTACTTTTAAAAGTCGAATGCAAAACTCCCCCTCTTGTGTCAAATATTTTTCAGATACAATGGTATTATGTCGGCTCACAGAAACCAAAAATAATTAAAGGCTTAGAAACCCGCCTTGTCTTAGAATATTACTAGTCTAGGAGTCAATGTGCCAACCCCCCATCCTCCCTAATTGTTTTTTGTTTTTTAGATTTTTTTGGCTTGAAGTTATTCCTTGAAATATATATACATATGATATATATCAAATTATTTTTACATTGGTAAACCTTTATTCTTTACCTATATTTGCAATACTTACCACGGATATGTGGTGTTGATGACATGTCGTGCGCTAAAAACTGTCCGAACGAAGTAAACGCCGCATTATACATACGACTCCTCTCGTCAAATTTAGATGACCCTTGGCTGTTGAACACATTAGATATGTGTCTAGGGTTTGGCAGCGGTCCACCAAGCTTGCTGCTGACTCTGGGCACAAATCCAAGATTAAATTCTAAAACAGAATATGTTACAGATGAAACCAAAGTTAATAAATGAAAAAAACACAAACACTTTTCTATTATTTTGGCTTATTATTCACACCTACCCGCATTTTTAAGTGGGAAAGTAATCCAAATATTAGAGACAAGTGCCTCTGGAAATCTCTATTAAACAAAGAAGCCATTGAAAAAAGTTTTTAATGATATCATGTTACCTCTCCATGATTTCAGAAACACACTTTCGGTTATAAGATGGTAAGTGACTTCATCATTAATAATGTAACCAAGTTGCAATATATGAGAAAAAGGGACATGCGTTTAAATTTGTATATAAAAAAGTATTCAAGGTTTTTTTCCAAAACTTACTTGAAATTATAAAAATAACATTTTCACCTATTGTTTAGTTCACACATGAGGACTACTCAAATTTCTGATATCAGTGGTAATTCACAAATAGTACAATATGTTCGCTTATTTTTTCCCAAAACTTACTTGAATAAAAATACCATTGTCACCTATTGTTTACGTTCACACATGAGTACTGCTTACTCTTTGGCACTGTAATATCCTTACATACTAGCATTCAAAGACAAATATATTTTAAAATAATACATTTTAAATTTTCATTGAAGCATTTTCCTGTCTCTTTCACGCTTTAAATAATCGGTTTACGGATCTAAAGGAACTCAAATGTTTGAATTTAGGATATTGCTAATATTTTAATATTAATTTAAACCCAATTAAATACATAATAAGAGAATAAAGATAAAACAACTGTTGGTGGTTGAAATAAAGACTATTTGTAATGTTAAGCAGTTAAGCTTTTGTTTGGATTTAAGTACTTCTTATACTATATTTGAATCTTTTACTTCCTATGCTGCTGATGAGAGGTTACTCCTTGAAATGTACATAAATTTTCCATATTTATTTAACATTGGTAATTTTGTATTTTGGCATTAAAAACACAGAAAGCACTACGAAACCGTAATAAAGAATTTTTAAATGTTTAAATATCCTTTTTTGAATTGTGACCAGAGTTTTCATTTAACCTTTTGCTTTTTAACGCAACAAGGTACTTCTATACAACATATGAGTCGAATCGTATAAAAACTGATTGACTTGTAATTGACTCTGTATACGGCTGTATTCGTGTGCTATAATTGCAAGTCGAAGTACAGTATTTACAGATTTATTTACATGTTCACATATCAAGCGCAAAGTACAAACTGAATTTACATTATAGTACAGGGTACAAGTAGATTAAACTGTTGCTAAGACGCGATACAAATTAATAAGATATTTTTGAAGCTATAGATCGATCTAGGTGTTTGTCAATAAATTACATAATATCATTTAAACGAAATAAATAAATACTTCTACACAAAAGGGACGTTCGCAGATTAAGTCCATCTGTCCACTTGGCGATAATTGCTGTAGGGGAATTAGATTAAATATACGATTGATCTATAACGGTTACGAAATAATAATTGAAAGATTATGAACTGTCACTAGTATTTTGCACTATCAGTTAATTCCCAGCTATTGTAAAATTCAAAACGAATGAAAGTAACTTTCTAAAAATCAACATTGAACGCAGCACTTCTCAAATTGTCCATTTTTCCCGGGTCATAAATATATCGGTTACCGGCGGCACTCAGTTCGTCTTAAGAAATGGAAATTTTTTCAGAATATTAAAACCTTGTCTTAGAAGATGATTGATACGACTTCCTTAATCAATTTATGCTGATAATATATCTTTTTAACAGTACATTTCGTATGATAAATTATAAAAAGACTTTATATTGGTCAATAAAAACGATAATACAAAAGCATGTATATTCATAAAAAAGTCCTTTGATCTTTTTAAATATTTGCTTGCTGACAATCTGTCAAAGTACAAATTTTTTATGAATTCAGACATTTTTAATGAGAAAAAAGATTTCCTGCTTTAATATAGTTGGTATATTTGATAAGTGACCGTTTTGAGATATCATCATTGCCTTTTTCTGCAAACCAGTAAACGGTGGATTGGTGGTGGTGGGGGATAGTGATGGTGGAGTTGGGTGGGGGATAGTGGTGGGGTTGCCGTGGTTGTAAGGGGGGTGCTGGCTGTGTTGGTGGGGGGAGAGATGGCTGTGGTGGTGGTGGCGTCTATATGTTGTCTTAATAGATTGTTGATTGGTTGACAGTTGTTTGGGGTGTTCAGTACTTATGACCGCTCCTATTATCCTGTTTTATATACTCTCATTACTGTCAGATCATGTATATATCAATACTAACACAGATAAAAATAATTCGAAGATACCTAAGAGGCAAACAGAAAATGCTTAACCAGAAGAGATCATGCCATGGCAAAGAAAATAAAATGAAAGACATACACTGCACGAAATACTAAACTGAAACCAAAGTTAAATTAAGTTGCTCCGCAAGGGGAATCAACTCCTGTTCCACCCGTGAAACCCGTCATGTTACTCTATAATCAAAGCCGCTGGTTTTATATCGGTGTTAGTCATTATCGGTAAAGAAACGGATTTGAAATAACGACAGCGGAAAAATTCCGTTTTCATTTGTTAAATGATTAATGATGAAGGTAGATCTCAGTATTTCTGTAGGTACATTGCATATTATTAGTATAAATCAAGTTAAAACTATGGTGTTTTTCAAAGATGTATCATCTTCTGTCTAGAAGTTAAGCCGTATTTGACATACTTATCTAGGCTGCAGATGAAATTGTATTGTAGACTTTAAATATCGGGATATTAGTTTTTTATTGTGCAATTTGTACTGTTTTTGAAGGGTATACGATACAGTTAAGATCCCACATTGGACATTTCTTGAAAATTCGACAAGGGTTAATGTGTATGTAACATTCCAAAAAATGAAAAGTAAAATAAACTTAATGACTTTCTTTCTGATATATTTCAGATGAAAATTCTCAATTGTGTCGGGAAAATGGCAAATCCATGATTCAACCTAATATAAAATGCAATTACTTGTTACTGGAAAACTGAAAAGGTATGCGAGTTTCGCTAATTTTTCAGTAATGAGAGGAAGCGAAAGAAAACAGAAGGGTCAGACAAAAGGAGAAAGCCGACAGACACGGTAATCTCGAGAACACGAACAAGACGAACCATGACATATATACATATAAAACTAAAAACACAAAACTACGGGTGAACTCAGTGGTCCAGAATGGTAAGCAGTTCCTGCCTTTTTAAAGACACCCACCGCATTGTCCATTTCCTAATCGGGTATTAGTAATTTCAGTGTAAAGGAGAAGGTTTCAAGGGATCACAACCTGCAGGCCGAAAAAGCGAACGGCCTGTTTTTGGTTTAGTCTGCAACAACACAGGAAACTGTCCGTCTTCATCTGTGGAACGGATATTCCATACCAGCCGACAAGATTGTGGTGTCACCAGTAAAACTTCTAGAGTGATGACTTCAACAGAGGAGCAACATATCCTTTTCTGAGCAGTTTTTGTGTCAACGATACAGCTCTGTCTACAAAATCGCTCTATTGGACACATGCGCTTGGGAGATGTATACGTCATACGCCGTGAAGCTGGCAGTTACTACCAATGAACGGGAAGTTGACTATTGAAAGTTGAAGTCATCACGTTTTTTCATATAGTTTTGTGTGAAGCCTTCCTACTTTGTCTAATTCGAGATGACGATCCAGGTATGAGCCAGACTTAAGACTGCCTGTTGTGTCTTTTAATTCCAAGCTCATTTGGTTAGATGAGGTGAAGATAATCGTACATTGTTCAGTGAAAGAACATCATCTATATAACAGAAGCTGAAATTAAAGGTTTGGGCTAACTTTATTTCTTTTTTTCTGCATGCGACAGCTCTTGAAGAGAGTCTTCTTCAAACGAGTGAAGAAATAGATCGGCTAGGAGAAGAGCAAAATTAGTGCCCACTGGAATGCAGGTCGTCTGCTGGAAAACTCCTCCACCAAACTGAACAACGATGTTGTCAATTAGGAAATCTTACATTTTTGTAATATCCTCCCTGTATATTTGTTTTTGGTTTTTTTTGTATTTTGTTTTCCGTTGAACAAAGGTTTTGGTTCTACCGACAACGATATATTTGTATCGTCTTTCTCCGTTCTTTTTGAGAATCTATGAATGAGATCTTTTAATCTTGATTTGAGAAGTGCGTTTAGAATGTGGAAAAGTCAAATGTTTTGATGCTGGTACAAGTGGAAAGAGATCTTAAATTAAGAATTTCGATCAGGTCCTTAGAGTTCTTTAAAATCCACATCTGATTTATACCATTTTTGTATAGTTTGTTTCGCAGTATTTTTGGCGGCCCGTCTTGATAGTAGTAAGATTTAAAGTTAAAAGCTTTGACAGCGGCTTGGTGGAACATTTGGCAGATCAAGCAATAAACGCTGCTTGTATGGACACTTGTATAACTTTGGTATCCAATGCAATAAAGGGAGATCATAGCCCTCAACTTTAGAGGAAATTCCAAAGCCGGGCAAAGGAAGACAAAACTGACATATGATTATCAATTATCTCCTTTTTTTAAAGTGTTGTAGCTTTGTAAGTAGGATTGCCATGTGTACTCCCAATACTTAACTCATTAATTAAGCAATCAATGTAATGTTTTTGCAAACAAAAATGATATTATTTGGGGCCTTATCTAATGGCACGACAACATAGTTTTCATGAATGATAGAGTTTCGGCAACATCTCGATTTTTGAAATGATATGTCGCTTTTGTACTCATAAATGTTTTAATTTTGCTTATTCGTCTTTGAATAAATGACCTTTCAGCTTTCACCTATTTAGAAATTCTCTATTTTTGCCTATTTTCTGGCATAGTCCTCCACTGAATCCATCAAAATATATCCAGTTTATGGACTGCGGCGCAAGATATGTAGGTCCCTTAGAAAGGATTTTTTTGAGAGATACACTCTCGACAATATTCAAATCTCCTGTAATGACGTGGCCAGAAGGACCATATTTGAATGGGAAATTGGTGCAAGAGCAGTACTGAGATCCTGCATAACACGTCTGTAATTGAATATCTTGGGTGCAATATGTTAAATATAGGTATAGGTAATAATTGGAATAGATTGATCTTTGAAATATGGTGGCATTTTGGCTGTAACAGACTTATGGTGTAGGAAATTGCCAAGATTGATGGCGTATAAACCTTTGTTAGTAATGTAAAGCGAAAGAAAGAAACTGGTTTATCCGGATGTATAAAATGTTGCTAAAGTGTAGGGAATTTTTTGG
Source organism: Geukensia demissa (assembly GCA_034783895.1). Classification (NCBI taxonomy): domain Eukaryota; kingdom Metazoa; phylum Mollusca; class Bivalvia; order Mytilida; family Mytilidae; genus Geukensia; species Geukensia demissa. The sequence continues at coordinate 9,869 of JARWCS010373207.1, forward strand.
AATTATCCCCCAAACGATGACCAAACATTCTCTAGTTTTGTTTCGCAAACGTAAACGAGTCCGCACAAGTTGCATTCTAAAATTCAGACGAGGTTACTAGATGTGCAATTAAGATCATCATAGCTTGTTAGTTTTAAAATTTAACATTTTTTTAATTCTTCATATTGTGATATTCTAAATATTTTGATCATTTTAAGCATACTAAGGCAAAAATGCATTTTATTGCAATCTTTAAAAAAGGAATTCGAAGATACCAAAGGGGCAGACAGAAATCGTTAAGTCAGAAGACAGACAAGACCATGGCCAACAAA